>BJFM01002759.1:156873-192099 GCA_016586285.1 Arothron firmamentum
AAAAAAAAATCTTCTAAAATATATTTGACACAGGCAGCTGTTGTACAAACTTATGCTTTTAATAATCCCTTTGCTTTACACTGACTTTACAGCTTTCACAGAATACACCAGAGAGAGTCAGAAGTCGTCTTTTTTAATTCGATTCCTTTCAAAACTATTGGATTATCGGTGTTGTTTGTGTTGGTATTCTTAGTTTTAGTAAAGCCAAAGAAACGCTTCAATCATCTCGGCAGAGGGACCAAATCATGTCCAGCCGAATTATGACTGCAAATGCAATCTAAGTTGCACCTCAGATCGTGAATTTCGGTCTCTCTCTCCTGAATTAAAGGTGACAGACTCCATATCATTAAATTAGCCCTCCGACAGAAGAGCCCAGCTGGAGAAGGTAGAAAAAAGGGCCCATCTCTCCCCTCACATCTGCCACATGGCGTTTGAAATCGCGTTTCAATTCAATGTTTCCATACGACTGCACCCACCCCTGGCCTCGGCGGGGATCCGAGGGATTTGAACCGTAAGCCAGGTGTTACCACGCCTCGCCGGGCTCCCAGACAATGCCGTAGCTGTATTCTAGCAGGTACATGCCGTAAATGCTGCCCGCCTGTTTATCAGGCGCAGGCAGACTCAGCTTTTAGCACTGGGACTCCTCAAGATTGGTAATGAGGCATCACATGTGACTCTTAGAAGGGAAGCAGCAGAGCAACAGAACTCGCTGGCCTAGAGTGAAGTCGCCAGGGTGACCACGAGGACATGACATGAATTCACCGCCTCGCGCCTGCTTCCTTCACACATGGTCCAAAACCTAGGTCCAACATAGGTCCAAACCCAAATACCTAAGTCTTACCTCCACTTAGCCCACAGCACCGAATCTCAAAGTCTGCCCACGGTGGTGCATTTCATTACCACCGCTCCAAGCAAGGGTTATGGAGAGGTAGAGAAGGGCTTGGGGGGGGCAGCTGTCAGTAACCATGGCAGCACAGTTTCCCGCTGATTCCCTGTGAAAACATCCAGAAACATTCATTTGTTGATTGAGGAGGATGCAGACATGTCAGAGCTCTTCTGAGAATCCTCCCTTTGTGTTGAGACTAGAGTGGAAACAGCAACCGCCATCAGTTCTCAGTTGCACCGGTGTGTACTGGGTGTACTGGAAGCAGCTGGCAGAGTTTTTATCTGTAGTTTCTGCTTTCGCCCACCTTTGTTGAAGCCACCCAATCTGTTGACACGCCTTGTAACATCTGTATTTCCGAGGCGCCCTGTCCTTTTTCTACAGGTTGTATATGCAGGTTTAACTGACACGGACGCAGCCATGCACAGATGAGGTCATCTGTCAGTGTGCAATGACTGTTAGCACTCTATTTTTATTCAGAAAACAGCCAAGGCAGGAAAAAGGGTGGAATCCAATCAGCCTGCAGCTTCTCACTGAAATCCAATTCTCGACTTCATGACTGTTTCTAATAGAAGAGCTGTTTTATATGATGAAAGATGAATGGCCACAGACCCATTTTTCTCCTGTGATTTATTGAGGGTTTAGCGTACAGAAAAACTCTGCGTATCAAACATGACGACTACCTGATCGCTTAGAGTAACGTTACACACTGAAGTGGAGCATCGCTCGTATAGACACAGAGATGTACTTTAGAAGGCATTAATTTTACCTGTACATCGTATTTACAGGAACTCGTCATCTGTATAAGCTTCTGCGTATCATGACAGCACTTTCAAGCCCATGTAATGGTGGATTTTTTTTTTAAACTTGATGCTCGGTTACAGGAATTCACCTGGTCATAAGTTGCACGTATGTACAGTCAGAAACCACAAAATGTGTGATGATGTCATATATATAAGGCTGTTTTGGGGACAATTCAGCATCATAAATGAGAGGTTAATTGCAGATCTCCATGTTGAGATAATTAAACCTCGTGTCAAGTCAACATAATGCCTGTGGACAGGTTTTTTGTGAAGGTGGGATGTTTGAGCCAGAGTTTAGACAGATTTCTATGTTTTGTTTTTGTTTTTTTTTCCAAATATAGATGTTGTAGGTTGATGTTGGGAGTGTGGTCTGATGCTTGTGCCTTATTGATATGATGAATGTGTATCTCAGCATGTTTTTGTTGGTTTCGTCCTGCTCTGTTGAATATGTTCTGATGGAGATGAGCTGAGCAGAGCTGCAGGTCTGGCATGTTGGTTCAGAAAATGTGTCAGCTTGATGTTTTTTCTTTTCTTTTTTGTGTCATTTTCTAGCCATGTCTGTTAAAATGATCATTTAATCAGGGGATCCAAGCATAATAGAACAAATCTGAAGATTTACCATTTGCCACAATAGTACCTGACAATTTAACATTTTGTCCATTATGAACTTTTGAAATGTGGCAAAAGTTAGACATGCCTGCTGTGATTTTGTACATTTTCAGATATTGCTGCAAAAGTATTTGATAAAACACTAAAGAATTATGTTTGGACATAAACCTAATAATTCCATTTAGAGGCAGACCATAAAAATCTAGAAATAACATTTAAACATTCATTTCAAGCCAACTCCTTTTGACTACCACTGTTAATATCCAATGCAATCAGGTGTGTTCTCTTACTCAGCCTAAAAACATTTTAGGGATCAAAGTAAGTCTTCCTTGTCCAATATTTAATTAATGTTTGTTTTAACTGATCTTTACGACTCTTCAGTCATGTGACATTCAACAGAAGTGTTCAAAAAAAGCTGAACTGTTAAATTTATTAATTTATAAACACTTTAGAAACAAGATTGACAGTTTTCTAGGGCATTTAATTCACATTAAGTCTATTATTCGCTTTGGACAATTTAGTTAATGTATGAAAATATTGTGTAACATGTATAATATATAAGAATAGATTTCCTCTGAATGAATAGTAATCTATTACAGAATAAACTGAATTGCTCATTAAACGTGGTGTCAGACTGGAATAATTTTACATCTTTTAAATACATATTAAAATCAAATTTGGATTTTAAGAAATTTTAATTGATTTTAGCTATTTTGATGGACCGACCCCGGATACGTTTGAATACTTTGAGTGGATTATTTATATTTCAAAAAGCCACTAGGTGGCAGCAGTGTTACACTGAATTGCCAGAACATCATGGCGTCGTGAATGTGGAGCCGGCGTCTAACAGTCAGTGGTTTATTCAGAACACGCAAGGCATGAATGGAGAATGGATTAGACCGAATTTGAGACTTGCAATACGCTCTGCAGGCCAGGTGAAATTTGTCAAATCTGCTCTGTGCTTTCTTTTTTTAGTCATCACATTCTCCAATTAAGTTCCCCTCTTGTATCCTTGCAGAACTGTCTGTATTTTACTTGCATACACTTATGGCAGTTCTCTAGAAAAATTAGCAATAACTACTCATGCCTGAATCTTTCAAGAAGGGCAAACAGGCGTGAAATCCACGGAGGGTTAAATCACAGGCAGCATGCGGGATTCTTTTTTTGACAAGGAGAAGCAAATTGATTCCAGTAGTGTAATGAACCTCCATTATCAAATCAATTTAAATTTAGAAAGCAGATTTTTAAAATCAACCAAGGTTGACCAAAGTGGTGTAGAATGCAACAAAAGCACACACCAGGTAAGTACAATCAGGGAGATACAAAGGCACAAAAAAGTAAGAGAATAAGACTAAACGAAGCAGAAACGTTAAAGGCCTGGGAGAACATGAAGGTTTTGAGTGACTGAAATGTGATATGATTATTATCTAATAAAGGAGTTGGAAATAGACATCTTTTTCTAAGACAAATAAGATCACACAAAAAGCTTTGAAGATCAAAGGTGAATGACGATTTGATTCAAGGCAACACTATGAAATACTATGTTACAACTGGGCAGCTAGGTTACATTGTATTACACCAATGTACATAAATACAATTGGTCAATTTGAAAAACTTCAACCACATTCTGCTGCGAAAGGATCGCATGTGCACATTTTCTGTCTTACATTTCAGTGTCATAGTTTAGCACCACCTGAACAGGGTGAGTACAAATACTATGGTTGTTCCAAACGTGAGTTTTGATGGTCAAATTGTTATTTGAGTTGATGTGATGATAAATGCTAATGCTAAAGGTGGAGTGCTCACACATTGTGAAAAAATGTTGTGCATCAAGGTTAAAGGGGGCACGAAACACTAGAAAAAAACGCTAACCATAAAATAGATGTATATATTTTAAGGCTAAAAGGGTAGCCTACTCCATTCGTCTTGGGAGTACAAAGGTGATTCACTGATGTATTTGAGGGTTAAAAAGGATGAAAATGTTTCATATTAAGGATGACAGATGTTGATGCTAAAAGGAAATGAAAGGTTCTTTTGCAGATGCTCCATTTCATCACAAAGGGAAAGTGCCTGTTGAAAGTACCCCATGTTTTTGTGTGTTTTATATCCCGACAGGTCTTACGTTGATCCAATAAATTCTTGATCTTTAGCCTGTCTTTAAAAGTGAGTGCTACATTATAACAACAAAAAAACTTAGTTTCTGCCAATTTTGTGCAGAAATTGTGATTAATTTGAGCTTTAGAGAAGTCATCTTCCATCCATCCGTGAAATCATAGCTTTTGATGATTTTCTAATAAAAGTTTCAGAATTACTTGGGATTGAGTACAAACCTAAATGAAGAGACAAAAGCAACAGTTGCGAAGAAGCAACACAAAAGTTGCACTCTTCCAGACTTAGTAATAACTAATGAATATATGATTTATATATATATTACATTTTATTTTGTTTTTTTACAGCGTTATATCTATGTTCTATATTTACAAACAACATTCAGATGTTTTAGTAGAAAATGGCCGCTTGGTGGCCTAAACAATTGAAAAGTGACGAAGAAGAAAAGGTGGGTGGAGTTCTGTTTTACACGAACTTATTTATCACGCCCTTTACAACGGCAGGAGCGCCCCTTTCTCGCTGCAAAGCGTTACTGCATCGGTTTTGGTAGCCTTACCAAAAAAGGTAAAAAATAAATAAATAAATTTGTTGGACTTCTAATTCTATAGAGAACCAGTGATCTATTTATCCAAAGTCACATATTTATTTTGGTATTTTGAGAATCAATTTCAAGAGGAATGATAGGATAGTCCTGTTCCTGTTTACGGACCAATCATAATAAGGGGCGTTCCGGTCTGTCACGACAGCAACGCCCCTTTGCGCCTGCACTCACAGCAGCCTTGGTTGATTAATTCGTGCTGGTGGAACTGTATGAGTGCTTCATCTAGTGGGGGAGGTTGTTTTTTTTTTTTTTTTTTGTAGTATTTTCTTTGCCTCTCTGCTTTAAGATAATTTACATCTATACTGTTGGGATACGTTTAAAAGGGTGATTCTCCGGAGTGCGGGTTTGACACGGCGACAGTGTGGCTAAGCACTGTTAATACCACGATTAGGATTTATCACTTTGACTGGGTTATAGTAGCCGATTTATCCAAGCTTCTTCGGTCTTGAAGACAGTGGAGTGGCTGACAAGTAAAAGCACTTGCTAAGTAACTAGCAAGTCGAACAATTATTCTGTCCGCTAGCTACAGCTACAGCTACAAGTCCCACCCTCGGCAAGTGCGTGAACGTCGTAAGAAGCTGCAGCGCCGAAGTCGAGTGCTTTTTCTTCTTAACTTAGCAGCATCGCAGTAGTCCTCACTGGCAAGCCAAAATAGATCTCGAACCATAGCTGACTGACGTCAACGAAACACTGGTGGCTTTGACAGTGGACAAGTGTGTTCTGTGGAGAGAATAACCACACTGTTCCGACGAAGAGATTGGCCAAAAGAAGATACGAAATAAGAGAGAACGAGGAAGACGAAGAGGAGGGGTCTGGCTAGTGTAGCCGGGGAGATTGAATCTCACGTAAGTGCGATACACTTAACATATTAAGTTATAGAAAATGCTCACTAGTCCGGTATACCTTGCTCTGCTTGCATGCCAGTGTTTTTCCTGGGTAGACCCTTAGCCCTGTTTGCATCTTAACGGTAGCTTTTACGCCCAGTGCGCCAAGCTAACGGTACGGGTTTCCTTGAAGGTGTAACGTTAACTAGCACGACAGCTAATGTCTGTGGAAAGAAAGTGAGACTCCTGTCGAATAGCGGTTCTAATGGGCTTTCAGCGGCAATTCCCTTTAAGCCAAGTAAGGTAACTTAGCTTGCATGGTCTAGTTGTCTATTTGTGACATAAACGACGCAGTGACTGGGTTGTCATGGTCATTAGCCGATTAGCTACTTTGCTAGCCAGTTCCAGCCGGCCACCCACCCAAGTTAACAGTCCAATTTGTAACGATGTCAGTAAATGTCATTAATGTTCCTAACATATAACGAAAGCTGTCGGTCATCCACTCCCTGTAGCAAATATTTGGCTCATATCTTTTCTGTGCAGCTGCTGGGACTGTGTGTTCCCTGGCTCAGCCTTCGATAAAGTGGCCCCTGGGTGACAATGTCAGAGCAGCACTACAAGTGTGGCGATATAAAGATTATAAGCCACTTAATTATGTGTGCAACTGTCAAACTTGGTGTTTATTTATGCTGTTACCTTTCCTTCCCCAGGGATTTTTGTTTGCAAATCACATCTGTCATCAGCCATTTAATAATTTTCAGGCACTACTGTGAGAGCCCAATATTCACATATCAAATCGATAATGAGGCACTTCTTGACCACAAGACAGCTAAGAGCTTCTCAGTGCAGCTCTGTACCAAAATAAATGTTGACCCATTTTCTTTCTTACTGTAGATATATTGCAGACTGAGCCAGGCACAGCCATGAGTATTGAGATACCGGTGGGGTTGACAGAACTGCTGCAGGGCTTCACTGTGGAGGTTTTACGACAAAGGCCGTCGGACCTGGTGGATTTTGCAGTACAGTACTTCACCCGTTTGCGAGACACCAAAAGTCAGGATGGGGCCGGTGCAGGTGGCAAGACGGGGAAAGGAGTGATGTTCGACGGGGAGCCGATGCAGACAGAGTCTAATGGAGAGGACGATGAAGATGATGACTCTGATTTTGAACGTAAGTTGATGCTTAGATTCTGTATATTGAGAATGTCTGTGGGTGGGGGTGGGGGGTGGTTGACGGTGCACTTCTCTGTTTACGTGAGTATGTCAGGGGTTTTTGTCACTGATTTAGATGCAGATTCAGTTTGAGGCCTATGATCCACAGACTTTATTCAGAAATCCAACTGTACAGACTGTGGCTTTGTAGTCTTGTTGGTTTTTTGCCCGTGAGTCATTAGAGTATGCTATATTTGAGTTGGTCCAGAGCCATAATCACTCACATGCACCATACAGCGACAGGTTTGTTATCTTGCTCTCCTTTAGTGGTACGCATATAAGCCCAAATAAATACACCTTTCCTTTTCATAATATTTTAAAATTCATGTAATTAACCACATGCCAATAGAGCCATTTAGCTCAATCATCTAGATTTATATCTCATTAAGAAATTAGAAGGATGGATTAATTCAGTTGTTGTAACAAACTGGGATGAAGTTGTGGATTGACTCTAAACTTCTGGTATGAAAAATCCTGCACCATATGTGTGTCTTGTTATCAGCCTTATAAAGTGGAAGAGAGTACATGCTATCCTGGAGAGATGGATTACTCCTGCTCTCCTTTTGAATTTAAAATCAGACTAGACTTGGAAAGACCATGCTGAATCAGATTCCACTACAGGTACTTTTATTCTCCCAGATTAACTCCAAACAATGCTCTTAGCACAGGGGGGTATTGAAAAGAAGTGTTCCAAGTCTAAGTAAAATGTATGTAGATGCTGCCAAACGTAAGGCTTTGTTGTAACTGTATCTTCCAGCTCAGCAGCAGCTCTCACACACGGCTTGCTCCTCTGCGTTTGACAGACTGGCAGAAGAAATAAGCCGCTCTCAAACTCGACCCCCGGCTGCTCTGCTGAGCTCAGCATTGCTTAGATCACATCAGTGTGTTGTGGAGCCAGGGCCTGTTGCCTTGCACTCTGTTATTCAACATGACTGACTTCACGGTTGTATAAATCTGTCATGTTTGAGTATTGGGAAATGCATCCGTGGCATGGTTTACCTGTTATCACTTATTTCGCAGCACCCGTGCTAAAAAAGAACAGCACATGTGAGTTTTGAAATCAAGCTGATTTTGTTATCTGCTCTGTGGATGAATGGTGGTCTTTTTCTTTTTAATATTGGCACAGACCGACACATTGTGTAAGTGAGGCTGCAGCTTTGGCTTCTGTGCTGACACAAGTTATGGTGAACACACACAGAGCGTTTGGTTGACTGTGGCAACATCTGGACCGGGTGTGACACACACCAGAATTGGGTTTTATTGTCTGTTTTGCATGTTGCTTGCCAATATAATGTACCTTGGATCAATGACGGTGCCCGTATACCAGCATTACTCAACAAAAAAAGCATGTATTTATCCCCGATGGCCCTCAGTTTGCCTGCAGATGTCAGAGATAACGCATCACACACCAGCTGCAGCATGAAAAACACTTGTCTTCATGTCTCAGCTGTCAGTATGCGTATGATCAGAGGCATGTCTTGGAGAGCTGCTGCATGAATCTTCTGCGACTGCAGTACATTATATATATATATATATATATATATATATATTCAAACAAAAAAAACTTTAAATTTTACTGCAACACCTGTTTTATTAGCTTGACTCAATCCCGCATGAATGTCATCTCACAGCATTATTGTATACCGCATAATTATTGAGGTTGTGCAGTCCTAGGAGCTATGTAGATGTTGTAGGTCGCTAACACGACATCCAGAACAGTAGATTGGGCAGCCATGCTTTTCTCAAGTGTCCCGAGGGCATGTTTAATTCTGAGGGAAAAGCAGCGCAGAGCTGTAGAATGAAAGGCATCTTGTGCTCTCGCTGGACCGCAGCCACTGCATACAGGTAGAGAGAGGCCTGTAGTATCATCGGATCAGCAGCACGTGTTCAAACATTCGATCTCGTGAAAGAAAAAACCCAACTGTTTTAAAATCTGTAGCACGAAACAGCATTAAGACACTTAAGTCATGTTTTCTGGATCAAGCAAAGTGGATATACTGGTGTAACTCAAACAGTATAATCCAGTAATCCATAATACAATACCACACTCTTTCATTCTTTTCATAGTCTTTCTGCCATTTAATTTTTACTTTCTGTTAAGGGAATAAAAGCATAGCCTGGGAAAAAGCATAAATAAAAGAAGTTCTTTGAATATGAGGGATAGCTGGTGTGCAGAGAGGTTTAGAATTTGTCTGGGATTTGTAGTTTCAATGACTTGGCAATTTTTTATTTTATTTTTTTAAGAGCTTTAAGGTTACATCCTAATTACATAACACACAAATGATTTGTGGTGTGCATAAAGTATAGAACTCCCACTTCTCATTCACACTTTGTTGTCTGTTGTTAGGTTACTACTGACACCTTTTATTCCCTTTAAAACGTTTATGTTCTCATACAAATGTGCAGCAGAGCATCACACAAACGCTTCAGCCGAACATTTTAAATATAAAGAATGTTCACGGCCATTACTGTATTACTGTATGATGCAGCACACTCCAAAAATCAAAAATCATGTTTTACTGTATGCGCTTTTTGTTTGCCTTTACTGCCAGATTCCACGGCAACATCATGATCATGATCATCGGGTCTAAACTGTTTACCAAAGGGAGACACCGCCTGTACACAATCTTCAACTTCTTCTCCACTAATGCCTGTTAAAATAGTTTTCTTTAGTTTATTTAATATAAAGGTCACTGCAGTGACCTAGACATTATGGAAAAACATAAAACGTCTAGAGTATTACTGAAAACAAGGCCAGCACATTTCCTAATATGTGTCCTTTGTCTTTGAGGTTTCTTGTCTAGGTTCAGTCAGATACTGTGTTCAAACAGAGAAACAAATGGGTCCTGGGGGTGATAATAGATTAGTCAGAGCCAGCAGGGTTCAGCCCAGAGTTGTGAGAACTAATGATTGAAGGACACCGTGGAATTGTTTCAGCCCCCTTTTTCAGTCTCCTAAAAATACAGTAGTTAAAGAGAAGGAAAAGGTTTCATATTAGAGCAAGCAGAAACAGATTATTTCAAATTCCCTTTTGAAATGTAATGGCAAAGAACCAAAGTTGTGAAATGTTAAAGAAAACATCTCACAATCAATGAGGCTAGTGTTGGTATCGTACTGGGAATGAAAGAGGCATTCCTTGAAATTAAGATGGATTTTTCCATGTTAAGCCAACAATTTAGAATGGTTTTGGGTCATAAAAGAAGTGCCCATTGTTGGTTGTTATTACTCTCGGTCCTGAACTCTGACTTCAGAGTCTGTACAGGTCTGTTGTAAATCAGAAATCTATGTGTCAACAGATACACCGGGACAGGATTGAGACTCAGGTCATGGCAGCGCAGCATGATGAAACCCTGCCTCTGACCTCCCTCTGCACTCTTCCTTTAAACCCTCCCCATCGGCTGGCCCGTTCTCACAGAGTAGATGTAGGAAGGCAGTGAAAAGAACAACAGCATCACATTCAAAATGTGCCCAGATGCTCATTGTCAGAAGTCACTGAAATTCCCAGGGAAAAACCAAACTATACGCAGACACCCGAGCCCGTGATCCGATGGAAAAAAGACAAAGTGGACTCAGAAAGAAGAAGCGACAGATGACGCTTTGACAGAACAAGCAGTGGTACCATCTGGTTTGCTTACTTTTACTGATATTCATCACTCCTATCAGTGCTTCCTCATTCCTTTTAGCTCTCTTTACGACAGTAAAATGAGGAAATAAAGGGTCCCAGCCTGCATCCATCTGCTCCCCCAGCTTTATGGATAAATCTATACCACTGTGTTTTCTCTATAGTAAGCTGGCATTTCACCTTGAGAAGATTATGTGCAGACTGAACTGTTTGCATTTGAATTAAAGTATATAAGCCTCCATATTTTAAAAATGTAATAGTTGCCAGAGACGTCATGGGATCCAATATATGTATTAATGATATATTGTACTGCTGGAAGGCGTGCTAATCCAATGTGCCAGTATTTTCTTTTTCATTTTGGCTCATTATCCTGTCTTTGTAGATTAATTATATTGAGACGTTGATTTGCATTATAAATGCATATATATATATTTTTTTAAAAACTCATAAAAAAAAAAAAATCCATTTCCTGTACAAAAGCTTTATATTTCTAAATGCAGTGTTATCAAATCTTTTCAGAGTAATATTTGAAAAACAAAAGTGTGTATTTGAAATACCTTATTATCAGGTTAGCTAACAGAATAAAATTTGGATTTCTGCAGTCAGTACACATATAGATATTTTTTTCTGCTTTATCGGGCCAACAGGTTTTTTCAGTACAACAGTGCTTTGTTACTCAATGTTGTTACTGCAAGATTAAATCAACTTAACGCCTATCGCTTCATAGCAAACAGTCTCTCTCAGACTCTAAAGCTACCTACACTACTAGCCTGTCTGTGGAAGCATCACAGGTTTATTTGGATCTCCATGTTGAAGTTGTTTGCATGAGTTGGTGTGAGACAGAATTGCAAAGACTTAGTACCATTTTGCCTCTTCTCTCAGGTGTTTACACATATTTTTTTTCCCGCTAGCTGTTGTCCTGTCGCAGTTATGAGATATTCCAGAATCAATGCCTGTTTTTCAGATTGTGAAAGACTTTAAAAGCCATGTAGGTGAAGCATCAGCATGCTTAGCTTGACAAAGCCTTCCGGTTACAGACGCGCTGGTTTGTATTCATTAAGAGAGCAACGGGTTCTCCTGCAAACATAACACAAATACAACATCACATGCACATTACGACAAGTAGAAATAGTTAAAGTAACGCTGGAGTAGATTAGCTCATTTTGTGTTGTTCAATAAGTATTTGGTTTCAGTCTTTTTGCACACAAAGTCATAGAGTCATAATTATAATAGCACAGACAAAGGCTTTGACAGTTTATTTAAATTCTATCGTTTAAATAAGAGACAAGAGCAGACATGCACGTATGATGTCACCAGTTCGTCACAGGGCAAACGCTGTTATCTTAACACTTATACTAAGTAGGAGTGAATGGTTTATGATATGTATGAATAACTTTGCAACTGTGCTATCGTTTCATTCCAGGCATCCCCACAGCTGTAACAGCTCCTTCTTTCTCTTGTGTGCAGTTCGAACACTTTATTTTCAGCCAGCTGGAAACAAGCTTTCGGTCTTGTTCACAGCAGTTCGGCACAGATGCTATGCTGGCTAGCCCAACAGCAGTCCATATTTTGGACCAGAAACAGCATAGATATTGCTGGTTTATTGCAGATTTGCATTTCACACTTTATTGCTGCTGCGATGGCACCACAGGAGCAACTTGGACTTATTTGACTTCCAGATTTAAGGCGTTTGGCTGAACTTAGAACTAGAAATTCATAAATATCTCTGAGCAGTGTTTTCTGATGAGTGAATTTTCTAATTCTAGTTCTAAGTTAGCTAAATTGACATTACTGTGTTAATGAGGCATTGATAGAGTATTGTTATGGAGTAACAGGCTACAGGAAACACAGCCTATGTGTTGACCGCAGCCGCACTCATCCGGCTCATAGCTTTAAATAGGCTACGATCCGACTGGAAAGGTTATTTTGTCTGCCGGCGCAACCATTTAAGTCCTCTTTCTCCTTTACTTTTGCTGATAGACTTACAGTTACATCAGCGTGGCATGTACGTATCCGAGCGTACGTTTAATCTCGTTATCATTATTGATGAGTGAATGAATCAGAATGCTTAGGTCCTTTCTTTCTGTCATTACTGGGGCACAATTACAGAAACTACCCACCTGAGGAGGTCCTCCCAGATCTATACTAATGCCCATTGATCTTTTTGCACTTGCATCATCAGTTGGAACAGATCTAACCAATGGCTACGTGTCTGGAATGACCAAATCCAAATCGTTATTATATAAGAAGCTTTAACCTTTCAGACTTGCTTGTTCATATGGGAAGAACGTTGCTAAATAGGCATACCTCCTGTAAAGCAGGCCGGTGGTTGTACTAGCACAGCACAAATGAATGTATCTATTAAAAAATATGCAGTATATTGACCTTTTACCAGTGTAGCGAGGAATTCTTTGAGCTTTATTAAATTTTCCTGTAGTCTAAAGGTATATAGATTATTGGTCTTTCTTTTCTGCCTGTGCAAATGAGTTTGATGCATCATCTCCGTAATGACTTACTTTTGGAGAACATTGACTCTATAGGTGTGGACAAGATCCCTAGATAACTCAGTTTTTAATAAAACTCCTGTGACTGTACATCACACCAAATTTATGCATCTGTAAATAGATGCATTAATGTTATAGATGTTGTAGATGCGTTAATGTTAACTCCTAAAGCAAATATCACAGGGTTTTTCATTAGTTGTTCCTTGTTCCATCTGTTCTATTTCACATATATTTTATTATATATATATATGATTATTCCATGTTGAGTCTAAACATTTCATTTAAAATGAGGAAGTGGTGGTAAAAGTCCTTTTGTCTAGAATGTTTGCAGCAGTAAAAGTGTGATTTATTTTGACCCACATTAAAATAAAACATAGGTTTATAACATATCACTGATTAATTTGTATCTTTTAAGACCCAACTTAACTGTCATTGCATTTATGATCTAACTAAGCAGAATTTGGAGAGTGTGGAGGATCTGTGTGATCGGACTGTAAATGGTCACATAATTGGAGGCCAAATTGGTGTTTACGTTACAGCCCAGTGGTACATTAAAAATGTCTCTGATGATCTGAGCTTGAGTGTTTGGCCCCAAGAAAAGGCTGTTGTGTCAGCTTCATTTGTTTCATTTATCTCCTTTTGCATTTTTTTTTAAATATTAAAAGTGGAGCTTTGTACTGTATCGCCACGGGGCAGCCAGTCAGTCTGACTTTAGCCTGGTGATCATATTACCAACTGCCTGCTGCTGCGCCGCCACAGATCTTGCATGTACGCTTTGAAGTACCGTAATAGTCTGAAAATACTTCCTGTTAATAATGACATATTCAAGTTTATTCAGAATATTGGTTTCATCTAGATACAGAGCCTACAGCATCGTTTGCACAGCTGATGTAATTTCCTGTGAAGGTCGTATGTAAAGAGCTTAAGTGGCATGAATAACCCCAGCAAGGTCAGGAAAGGGTTAAGGCCAATGTAGCTGTGAGCAGGACTGGCTGCTTCCTTATAAGGCATGAAATACTCTGAAGAGCAATGGCTGGAATAGAGAGAGATGATGAGATACTCTGTAAGGGAGTCACATATGGGACAAGGGAAGAGAGAACACCAGAGAGGGGGTGAGAACGAGATCTGTGGGGGGGATGTGGAGTTAAAGAATAATAGAAGTTAAGAGGTGGATGGGGAGTGGAGCAGTGGGAAACGAGGGCTAAAGCAGAGACGAGCGTGAGAATAATTTGGAGAAGGGAGAGATATTCTGTGAGACGAGATAGACCAAAATGCCCAAGGTACACAAGCCTTACTATAACCACTACCACATATACCAGAGGGACTCGAGAACTGGCCTCCTTGGGTTTTAGAAATTTAATGGTTATTTCAGGATAACAGGAGAATAATACAAGGCTTAGAGCAGAAAACTCATAGAGCCTATAAACCTTCATTCATCAATGAAACTCACTGCCGTCTCCAGAGTCAGGTGCCCCCCAAAGTGCTGAAGGTCACTGAGTGAGAACCAACCAGCTGACATTAAAGACTTGTTATTCTATTTTCCAGCTGACTCTCATATGACATCGCTGCTAGTGTGAAACCGCCAGCGCTACTTCTAAAATCCTGATAAGCACAAGAGCAGCCGAGAGTATGGTTCTATTGGAACATCCAGTTTTGATGCTCTGGATTGTGCGTGCATCCATTTGGTAAGGGTCTAATTTAGCAGACAGTAATTGTCATCCACACCAGTAATTTGGCTCACGTGTGACGCACCGCAGCTTGCAGACTTGCTGGATCAGCAGCTCTGATAGCTGCACCCCTCTGCAGGTGTGTTTCACCTGGAGTCATGCCTCTTCAATGGTTGGTTTATCTTCTGTCTGCTGCCTCTGTTACAGCTACATGCCAGTGGTCAAATCTGTCTCCCTTATGAGCTTTTAACATTCAATTGTCTATACATTTACACCGCGCGCAATTGTGAAGCTCTGCAAATGTGTATAACTTGTGATGTGTTTTAGACATTACTGCTTTTAGTGTGTGTGTAATACTCCTCAGATCAGCATGCATCAACGGCTGATGTATACAGCCAGGCCAGGTAAATCGTTGCTGGGGAAGAGGACAGTGCTAAAAACACAGGCTCCACCTTGTTGGTGGTGATTCTGCCTCTCAGCAGAGCCGTTGACAAGTGCCGGGCCCGGCGATTAAATATTTACATTTCCCAGACTCGAACAGTTATATTTATCACGTTTCTATCAGCCTCTGTTAAATCTAGTGTATAAACCAGAAACCCTCGCTCCTCTGTGATGAGGTGGCACGTGCGCGTTTTAGAAGCATGATTCTGCAGGGATTTCAATGTACATGTGGGTGTGCTGTGGGAGATCAGAGCTGATGATGTGCTTTAATGAGTCTATTTTCATACTTTCTAAGTGTACGAACACACGTGTGCGCGAGAGACACACATGCACTGCATATATGCATTTGTCTTGGCAGGTTCACGTGTCCTGCTGGTGTCCTGTCTTCCTCTATAAGTACACAATTAAGCTGTGTGAGTGCATAGCAGCAGACTGGTAATGAGGCCCATGGCTGGTGGCTCTGCAGCAGAGGCAACACGTGAGGAGGTTCCTGGCTCCACATCTGACCTTAACGTTATCAATCAGACCTTGAGAGGAGAAGGGCGGTGCATCAGCACGGCGAGGGGAGGCCAGGGGAAATAGAGGAAAGTACACAGGACTGTTGCAGCTAGTTTGTGTGATTTTTGCGTCCAAGTGCGTCGGGTAAAAACATAAAATCCCACAATTAATCACCTCCTCTCAGTCAAAATTCATCCTGTTCAACAGATGAAAGCTTCCAAATAGCATCTGGCTCACTGCCAAAATGGTGAATTATTATGAAGCTTTTCATCCTATTTTTTTCCACCACTTTTGTCTCGCTAATATATCAGCTCGGTTGCCATTTTGGGTAAAAGTCTGTAAATGCTAATCTTAAATCAGGGCGGCTAAACTGATACTGTGGTTCCCCCCGAGCTAAGTGGCTGATGTATTGATGAATGACCGTTGGTGGGCAGGGAAGACGGAGTCACACACTGAGATTGGCTGGAGCCAAAATCAATGGAAAACACTAAAGCCAGATGGATGTCTTGCTCTCTTTTTTCCTAATTTGCACTGATGTCCTTGTCGAATTACCGGTTATATTCTTCTTTTGTATACTTTCAGTCCTTCTGTCTTTTAATCTCTCATCTTCCTGTTATCAGCAAACATGCGCAGCAGCTTCCTGATCAACATTTTAATCATATTTGCATTTGTAATCATGTTTCCCCTGCTTTCCTTCCTCAGTGTCTATTCCTTTAATCACATTACAATAGAGTTCTCCTCATCATCCCTGTTTAACCCTGTTGTTTTTGTCCCCACCATCTCTTCCCATCTACAAATGCTGTTACATCAGCGAGTGGGTGTGAAAGAGGGGATAGAGGTAGAGACGGGTAGTGGGGGATGATCTACAACTTGGATTAAAGGATAGAGGGGAAGGGAGGGGGCAACCAAGAAGGGGGAAGTGGGTGGGTGGGTGAGGGGCTATACACTAGTTGTTATGGCAATGAGATCTTTGTGTTAGGTTGCCAAGGCAACTTCAGGCACTATCGCCACTGCCCCTCACTCCCTCCAACAGCACACCATTCTCATGACTGTAGGGAGAGCACTTCACACATCACACACAGACTCACACACACCGAAATACTGACAACTGCAAAAGTGTGTATACTCTACTTGCACATGTATGCTGCTATTACAAGTCTCAGTAGAATGTGCTGTGGGCACGCTTCACAGATCCACCAGCTAGGGCTGAACGAGGATTAAACATGCAGTGTGAAACGTGCGTTTTCTTTTTTTTTAATTTGCGTGGTGTGTGGCTGAACAATCAGAAAAGCTAAGTCGGGCTGCGTGTACATAATTCGGTCATTGCATTCATCTTGAGACACATGATTAGACGGTCACATGCGTTAATGAGACACGTGAAAAATCAAGAGGACATAACCAAACAAGTCTTCTTTCACATTTGGAAAACAGTGAACTAGTGTTCAGAAGCACAACCTGCTTTGTTTTTGGCTTTCAGTTCTGTGTGCGTGCGTGCGCGCGCGCGTGTGTGTATCAGTGCGTGTGTATTTTCTTCATCTTGGCTGCAGCACCTGCAGGGATTTGACCCATTCAACAGTTTGTCTTGGATGGTAAAAGCAAATCATGTAACTCTTTAGAATGTGTTCTTCTGGCAGCATGAGGGAACCTGGGGAAGAAAATGATAAGAGTGGAACCAAATAAACAGGGTTGCTCAGATGAAGATCTTCTTCTTTTCCTCCCTGGTAATTACTGTAAACATATTAATTAAGGAACATTCCTTACATTTATATCACATGTACAACTCTATTCATTTAAAAACCTTTCCCCCATTTACATTCCCAGATTTAGTTCTGTGTGATGTGCAGTGTTGTGTGCAGGCAGCAGTACAAGAACTGACCCTGAGAGACGCCCAGCTGGGTGAAGGACGGTAAATGTCACAACATGAGAATGTGCCTGAGAGCAGTGTTGAGCTGCTGTTTGACGCCGGAGAGCAGCGAAGATGATACGCAACAGCTGTAATGTCACAGGTGGCCTGTGCATCATCGATTAACGAAGCTGGACCTGGAATTGTGGGATTTATTGTTTTATCGCAGACAAAAAGCTGTTGGATTCATTTAGGTCAGTGAATTTGGTTCCAGACTTGGACCAACTTGTTTGTTTTCTCTTAACCTAATTAGGGTGGCGGGTCAGGTTGGAGCCTCAATAATTTACTAATGACCTGCTGGATCACATGTGTCAGAGAAGATGGGCAGGCTACTGACTTTCTCTGTGTCTGTTCCACCAAGTGCTGGTATATAGTTGTTGTTGTTTTTTTTTTTTAATGAATCGCATTGTTGTGTTAGTGTCTTTACTGTGGAAAGTGATACTTTTGCTTATGCACCATAGTGGGGAATTTCTCTGGAAAGACTGTTGGTGAACACATCCAGTCGACATCCACATATTCACCCTGATTTTTTGATGTTGGCTTTCTGGTATAAGAGCTAAGTGAAACCCGTGTTTGAATGCAGCAGGACAGCCTCTGGAGCATAACGACGAGTGGGTGTGTTGATGATTAGCCTGTACGCAGAAGAATACAAATAAACAGGAAAAAAAGAAGAAAGACCTGTCCATAACAATGAAAACAAGATCTCTAACTGGGGAGACAAAGTGATATAAGAGCTCGTTGTATTGAAGCCAAAATAGTCTGAAAGACTCGGGAGGTGAGCCATGCAGTTGAAGTGTCTGTCTACCCATGACCCACCTCTTGCTCGTATCTCTCTCATCATTTTTGACAACACAGATGTGGATCTGCTCCTCCCAGTACTGTACGCATGATGTCTGAAACAGTTTCACCATTAACCTGTCACCCATCGATATTAGCCATTGAGCTGCACCATCACTCACTGTAGCCGTAGCTGAGCTAAGCTAATCTTTGTGCTTATCCGTGTAGGAGATGGTGAGGGCAATCTCTGCAGTGAGCAGAGTATTAGCTTCTATCTCCCCAGGTGACCAGGAGAACGTGGTGTGCATGTGTGATTTCGCCCCAGGGCTCCCTTCTTCACAATCTGTATCTAATGGGCTCTGACAAGATGGTAATAATGTCACGACAAACACACAGCGCGTATGGGTGTGGAAGCAGGCATCAGCCGAGTGTTAAAAGGAGGTGTTTAGCACCCTCAGCTCATCTGATGCGTGTGTAAATTATGAAAGCATGTACCCCAAAGAAGATTAAAGACCACAGTACAAACATACTAAACCCTGCTCCCATAATCAGGTGTGCTGTAGATACACCTGTGTACACTGCGGTCCTGGCGTGTTTGCCAGTGTTTTCTGTAGCCTCTCTGGTTAATGCTGTCTGGTGTCATGTGTCCCGAAAGACCAGAAATGAAACCCAATTGCAGCTGTTGTTGAGGCCCTTCCAGGAAGCGTTCTCTGTTTAGGTTGTTTCAGATATCACATTAATTCTTGTGTCCGGTTCCAATGGTTTACACCATTCAAACTACACTTTTTAAAAGCTAACAAAAAATAGAAATGGAGTACAAAATTTGAGCTTGGCACTACAGTTGTGCCTGTAGCGAGTGCTTTTTTGTTGTTTTTTTCCCTGAAGGATCTTATGCCACAGTTTGTGTTTAGTGTATTAAATGTTCTTTGTTGTCTTCAGTTTTCTTACAAAATAATGTTAATTCCCTGTCTCTCTCTCTCTCTCTCTGTCTCCTTTACAGCTCCACCACCCAGCAGATTCAACAGGAGAGTGTCAGGTAAGGTGTGTGTGTGTGTGTGTGTGTGTGTGTGTGCGTGCGTACGTGTGCATCTCACGACACATCCCTGAAGTGTAATCCACACCAGGGACAGCGTTGTAAGTGTCGGTCCGTAAATGTCTCCCCAGCACTCTGTTGTATTGAGGCTGAGTAATGGACCAATCGAGTTGCTGTCGCTGGTGTCAAACACAATTCTAGTGGCGTGTATTATGTATGTCATCCACTTGAAATGGCATTAGAAGGATCACTGTGGTGTTTTTCTAGGCACGTGGTGCTCGGTCATACTGGTATAATATTTGCACATTGATGCTGAGAGGTGCCAGCAGACCTTCTGTCTCTCTTGACCCTGCTGTCTGCATTACATCCCAAAAAAGGCACGTTTTAACATCTGTCAATTTGTGCAAGTGATTAAAGTCACGGTTTACGGTTCCACATACAGAATACACGATAGACAAATGATAGAAAACCGTTGCAAAAGCTGCACACGGTAAATCATTGGCAGCTATTTAGCAGGAAGAGTGGTGTGACATACCAACAGCATAACGCATGATGCAGCACTTGCAGATACTGAAAGTGGCCACATGATAATGTAGCGAGCCGGGTTTTATTTATGTCACACATACCAGCGTTAAAGCACAAATAATGGACTGTGGTGTCACAGCCAGATTGTCAGCGAGTGAAAACAGGAAGTGCACCGAAACATTGCACATCAACATAATGTAGGTGAAGAATATAAAATTGTTTCGTTCACTGTCACATCACTGTTCACGTTCTGTGACTCAAATATAAACCCCGTTTAGTGACAGTAAAAGCCACCGCCTACTCACGCTGGTGCAGTAGCATCGGGGGGGGGTACAGCCTGGTCATAATTATGATGTTCTGTCATCATAGCCAAATAAAGGTAGTTAATTTGCTATGTTTAGCTTGGGTTTAATCCACCAGTTTGCATTTAATTAAAACATAATCCCCCCTCCCCCGTTCGTGGTGTGGCGAATAAAACTAATACTCCATCAGGAAGAGGGCCAATTTGGGCTGTCATTTGAGTATTTTCAAATCCAACAGGTCTCTGGCTCATTATTTTCTCATGCGCTCCAAACTACCCCATTTATTCTTCTCTCTTGTACATTCTCTGTCCTTTCTGCATCTTTTGCCAGCACCAGCCAGTACAAATAGATTTTGGCATCATGTTAGAATCTGTTTTGTCTGATTGTGCTACCCAGACACAGAACTGCTCTTTCTTTGATCGCTGGAAACCGCATCCCGAGAACTTAAACACAGGGGTTCTTCTGCCATCATCTGACTTCTCTTGGTTTAGACCCGAGGCCAATAGGAACCTGCTATTTCCTTGTTAATTTCATTAAGTTCTCTGGATCTGCAGCAGAAGGAGAGCAGTTTCAGAAAAAGGATAGGAAATCACCATAGACGGCAGATGTGTGTTCTAATCTGTCGAAAAAAAGTGAATTTGTCTTGGAGATCAATAAAGTGTCCATCCATCCATCTATCTATCCATCCAGTAGTCGGTAGTGTTGGCTTGATGGCGGTATACATTTTTTCCCCTCTTCATCAGACTTTTGTCACACCAGCTGAACCCGTGTGCCTTGTTTGTGGTAATAACTCCAGTGTGAGCACTATGTTAATGTAGTGCCTAAATGAGCTGTGCACGTTTGCTCTTCAGTGTGCGCAGAGGCGTTCAACCCAGATGAGGATGACGAGGACTCAGAGCCAAGAGTGGTACACCCAAAAACAGATGAGCAGCGCTGCAGACTGCAGGAAGCCTGCAGAGACATCCTCCTCTTCAAAACACTAGATCAGGTAAGAAAACCTAAACACGTGCACAAAACAGCTTCTTTTATTTGGGTTAGAGGGCTGTAGATGAGATTGAAACCATATGGCCAGTCTTGTGTCTGCACCATAAACATATATATAAAACACTTTTCAAATAATGTTGCACCATCCAATAATAGGATAAAGTATTTTTGTTAATAAGGGGAAATGTTCAAGCTTTTGGAAAACATTAATCCTACATTGCTGCAGGGGATAATTATTTTGTCCAAGTTTTCTAAACTCCGTTCGAACCCCCTCAGGACTGAAACATACAGTACAGAGCAGCTAGTATGAGCTCAGGTCAGATGATACATTTGTGGGACTTGTTAAATTTTAAATGTGTAAATTTATCACGGAACAATTCGGTCATTGTTCTCTGTTTTCTAGTTTCTTCAGCATATTGTAGAAGCTAAGTTGTCCTGCTTTTATCCTCGTCTGTCTTGAGCACAATAATCCCCGTGGTTGCATTAGCAGTTACTACTACTGCTGCTACTACAGGGTTCCACTATTTTCATTAGATCAGATTAAGGCAGAGTAATAGATTGTGGAAATACAATCCTTGTATTGTAATATGTGGTTATTGTACATCTTTTTAGGGATAGTTTTAGTATCAGCTATTAGAAATGTACTACTGGGTACTTAGAGCTATTTGAACTACTTTTAAATTATAAAGTGTAGCCCAGATCCAACATCTCCTTGTTACAGAAAAATACTTTTTTCACACAGATTTCCCATTGAGATAATCAAATTTCATCGTTTCCCTACAGCAGTGGCACTCACATGATCTCAATCCCACATTTAGCTACAACTACAACTCTGTAACTTCTTGTTTTTTTCATAACATCGACAGTATGTCTGACATCCTTCCTCTCCCCACACCTCCAGGAGCAGTTCTCACAGGTGTTGGACGCCATGTTCGAGTCGAGGGTTCAGGCTCAGGAGCACGTCATCGACCAAGGAGACGACGGGGACAACTTTTATGTCATTGAAAGGTAAGCTGAACTTATTAAAGTGCCGAATAAAAAGCAGCAGTTCAGTGCAATGAACTGGAGAGTCGAGGAACCGTTCAAGATTAAGCACGACATCCCAACTCGTTCCCTACCGGACCTGTGTGTTTGGTTCAGGCTGTTCTTTGTAATAGTTATATGGTGTTACGTGGCCTTTTAGAAACTGATTCTCAGCAGTGTTGCCATTCAGCTGTGCTGTGCGATCCTGTTTACAGTCTTCTCTTTATGATGGTGTGTCCCAGTCTCTGTCTTCAGTATCTGTAAAGGCTGTTGAACGTTCCCGTCATGTTTCTAGTCTAAACAGGACTGCAGGATATGATTTTTTTTTTCCTGGGCTCTGGGGAGCTGTCACCTTTGTAGGAATGTTGAATTTATTGTCTTTATGCTTATGAATAAGACATTTTCCCTGATCTGTGTTATAACGCTCTTCAGAGGACAGTCCTACCAGTGTGAAACCCACACCGGCCTCTGTTCATTCTCAGACTGAGTTCAACACAATGGTGTGGATTCACGTGTGCTTTCCTGTGTTTTCTATTTGTGTTTCTAACGCTGCATACTTCCTGTACAAGAAAAATGGGTTGACCTTTAAGAGAAGCAGGCTTGCCTGGCTCCACACGTTCATGAGGGTTTTCCCTGGTCTGTAGGAGCCGCAGGGGCTCCTTAATGTCAGGAAGCGCGGAACAGAGCGTCAGCTCGACAACTCGGATCAGACGATAAACTCGGCCAGTTTTTATTACCGATGAGCCTCAACTGTGTTTATATGTTACTATTCTGAAAACGCTTGAACCTCAGCCCACGTTTCTATTTTAATGTTTATACAGGAAGTTATCACTTGGTTGTTTTTCATTTCTCCTCATAGCACACTCATTCTCTCCTTTCTCCTGGTCTTATTAGAGAATGAGCATGACAATTGTCACAGTCGTACAATAGCCGTCTTCTAGTGTTTAATTCTTTTTTTAACCACGCTTAAATTTGAAGATGTGTAGGAATTGGTTCAGGATAAGTCTCTGAAAGCACTGCCTCAGGATGTGCTGTGCAGAGCTGATTCTGTTATATGTCCTTAACAGCTGCACTGGTACTGTTATTACACCTATCAAACCTTGGATTTCAGGGTGAATTTAAAGATAGACCACGGGTTTTAAAGTGAATACAGCCCGTTTAATATTGCATTCAGAGAAAAAGATGGAGGATCTTATCTGTCTTGGATCAAGAGGTTTGGGAAAATGTATGATAGCAGCCGTCACACCTGGATGAGTTGTAGCTCAAATAGGAGGTTACCCGCGTGGACATCCTCACCACTGCGGTCCTAATCCAATTGAAATGGATCTACCAGCTTGGCTTTAGCCCATTTGTGGAGCCAATAGGAGACCATGCTATTTTACAACATGACTGGTTAATCTTGTTGAAAAGCATCGACGCAAGTTACTTTCACCAGCTTTAATCCTGAACCAGACAGAGAGGGCAGGGGTCACAGGGAGCTGCTCTGTTTCAGTAATACTAACCTTCCCCACACTACCTTCAGATGGACCCCTGCCATATTTAGGCTTTTACAGACAATTTTCCAAACAAGTGTGATCAAACAAACATTAATTTAATTCATCTACTTGACACATGGTGGGTGTATGGTATGGTATGGTATGGTATGGTGTGGTGTGTCTCTTCAAGTTTGGTTGTTTTTCTAAACCTTGTTTGTCTCTACAGGGGTGTCTTTGACATCGTGGTATCAGGTAATTGCGTGGGTCAGTATAACAATAAGGGCAGCTTTGGAGAGCTGGCACTCATGTACAACACGCCACGTGCTGCCACCATCATCGCCACCCAAGAAGGAGCTCTATGGGGACTGGTAAGGAAATATAAATAGATGTAGGAATGGCATGTGATCTCCTCGTTTGGTCTTGCAATATTTAATTTTCTAGATTTATTAAAAAAAAAAAAAAAACCTCAATAGCCTTTTTTGGGTTGCAAGGATGTTAAGGTGAACTGAAATACCATGAAACTTAAGGCTGTGCAGACTCAGGTTAAGAATGGAGTTGTATAATTTATGAATGGAGCAGGACGCTTTATGTTGCTGCAGCGCCACCCTGTGGTCATGTTAGACAAGGCAGGCAATTAAATGGTGCGTTTAGTATTTTAATGTGCATCTTTTTTCTAGGATCGTGCCACTTTTCGTAGACTCATTCTGAAGAACAATGCCAAGAAGAGGAGGATGTATGAGACTTTCATTGAGTCAGTCCCTTTACTCAAATCATTGGAGGTCGGTATTTATTTATATTTTTTACTTTAATCATTCATTTCATCATTCATCATTATTCCATATTTCCACAGCAAATTGAACTGGTTGTGAAATTTGCTCCTCATTTAACTGTCTCACAAAAGAGAGAGAAATGTCTTTGATTGAAAAGGAAATGGCACAAATTCGCTCGCTTTTTTCCTCCAGGCAACAGAGAGGATGAAGCTAGTAGATGTATTAGGAGCAAAGCAGTTCTCAGACGGCGAACGCATCATCACACAGGTGAGATTACTCTCACCATACAGTTACTGTGCATACTGTGACTTTAAAATGTCTTTTTTGTGAAGGTTTTGTGACAGTTGGCATTTGTCCATCTGTTTAGTGGTAGCAAAATAACTGTCAATGGATTTTAATGAAATTTTCAGGATATTGATAATGGGCCAAGGAACAGATAAGTACAGGGCATTTGGCCATCGATCTTTTTAAAGATCAAAGCAAGGGGCTTTTATCATAAAGCAGCATACTATGTTATGTAACCTTGTATTACTACTGCCTGTATACAAGTTCAACAGCCTCCATTTAAGGAATAAAACTCTGATTTCTTTCTTCGAGTGCCTGCATGGTGGAGGTCTGCACTCTCCAAGTGCTTTTCTAGTTCAGACTATAACTCTACTCTCTCTCTCTCTTTCTCTCTCTATCTCTCTCCCTCTCTCTCTCTCCCTCTCTCTCCCTCTCAACAGGGTGATAAGGCCGATTGTTTCTATATTGTTGAATCCGGAGAAGCCAAGATAATGATGAAGAGTAAAGTAAGCCACTCTTTTCCTCTACATTTCTCTGTTTCAGCCATGTCCTCTTAATTTGACCTCTCTTTTGGTTCAAATACCACTAAACTTAGCTGTTTAAAATAAAATATATAGGTATGGTGTAGGTTTAAAACTGAGCCAGCCACATTCTTCTACTAGGTGGTCTTCTTAAAGAGCGTGTCAACAGTAGCCACCCCCGCTCCACGCAAAAAAACCATTAAAGCCTTTCCTGGGTTTGCCTAGCAACAAGAGGAATCACTATTGTCTGTTTCCTGCCGAGTGTTTCTCACTGGCACAGGGAAAAGAAATACGCTCACACCGCTGAGTGGCACCTAACATTTCATTGTCTTCTCTCCTGTTTCCCTCTCTTCTCTTTGCAGACAAAAGCAGACCACGCAGACAATGCGGAGGTGGAAATAACGCGCTGTAGCAGGGGTCATTACTTTGGGGAGCTGGCCTTGGTCACCAACAAGCCCCGAGCAGCCTCAGCCTACGCAGTGGGTGATGTGAAGTGTTTGGGTGAGGCTAAATGCTCTCTTCATTCAAGGCATTTTAGTGTTGATAAGCTCACACATTGTACAGCATCTGACAGTTGTTTACATGTCTGCTTTTAATGCACAATATAATGCAAAGTAATTGTTTTGCTGATTTTATTCTAAAGTATTTTTGCTGTTTTTGTCTATTGACAGCTCAATTTGTTTTCCGCTCTGTTTTCCTCTCTTTTCTCCAATTTTAAACATGCACACTTGTTTCATCAGTCCATTTGGTCTTAGTAAGAGCAGCTAATACAGCTCATTGACATTAAAAAAGAAAATATCAGTCAAGCGTACTCCAGCAACAAATATGTAGCACTCTTGAAGAGCTCTTCATTCCCTTCTGATTGTAGCAGCAAAGGTTAAGTTAGATTTAAAAACGTTGGATAGAAATTAATATTAATATTTCCAAACCTGAAGTGCCGGTATATATCTATGTACTCATTTGTTAATTTTCTGACTAATTGGGGTGAAAGCAAACATTTTATAGAACTTAGTTTAATACTCTAACCTCTAATCTTCCTGCTCATCAGTCAAAGTAGTTCGATGATTAACAGAAAGGCATGCCGGAAATGATGAATTCTTGTTGGAATACATGAATAATAAGTTCTCTTAGTTCTGTGTGGGTTTTCTCTGGGTACCTGGAGACTAAATTGCTGCTGGGTGTGTGAGTTTCTATGCCTATTACCACACAGATGGGCTCCAGCAACCTTGACTAGTATAACACATCTGCACTTGTGTCCTTCTCTGTGTCTCTGTAGTAATAGACGTGCAGGCATTTGAGCGCCTCCTGGGCTCCTGTAAGGAGATCATGAAGAGGAACATTGCCCACTATGAGGAACAGCTAGTGGCCCTATTTGGCTCCAGCATGGACCTGAGAGACTGAGCCTCCCACACCACCCTCTGTGCCTTCTACTATGATGTTACAACATACACAATGACACACAGACGAACACAAATAATTTGGGCTCAAAATAAGCTTTTACATGAGTCGGGCAGACCAAGGAGAAATTGGCTCATCTGCTCCTGCAGAAATACCTATACAGTATGAATGCATTTGTACACACACACACCACACACACACCTCCATTCTAAACGTATACACTGACACCTTTGTAGGCACTAAAAAAAAAGTCACTTCACTTTGTTACTCCCCTCCATGCACATACTAGCTCAGCACACTGATACTCACCCTGCAGATGCACACAAACACACAGAGAGCAAGCTCGAGGCTACACATCTTGTCAACTGAGCCAGCCCCGTTTGCAGCACAATGTCTACGCTGCAGTTTAATTCAAAGGTCTAATGTAGAGATATACCCTCTCCATCCACATGTTCAAAAACACATCCTAATGCTTAATAGGTACAGGCTTTTTCTTCACGTCAGCGCTTGATCAACACAGTTATTCCAATAAGCCCCAGACACAGCACACAGGTACACACACAGGGACAGACATGCAGGTACAGATACTGATAAACACAGGTTACCACATTTGCAAAAACAACACATTGTGTTAAAATGGAGACAAAACTCAGAAGGATGAGCTTAAAAAAGGCAAAAAAAAAAAAGTTTAAGACATAAGTTTTAGAAATGTTTTATGAGAATAAACACAGAAGCTTTGATATAATATTATTTAAATTTAAGAAGAAGCGTTCCTCTTTTGGAGGTAGGGGTGCAGAACTTTGTGGGCACACTCCATTTCTTCCTCTACTGTTGTTGATTGACTTGAGTTAGTGATGGTGATTATTGCAGTATCACAGAAAACAAAACAATGAAAACTATAACCCGATATTTTCTGGGTTCTTATGTCATTGATGCCACACTTCATTGTATTGAATTAATTATTAATGTATTGTTATTATTCTTTTTTTTTTCCTTTGTTTGTTTTACTTTGACCAAATCTGATAAAATTCACCATTCATCTCTGGAAAAAAATGTATGAACAGAAAAAAAAACAAAAAAAACAATAGTGCTTATTTCTCCTTGTTTATCTTTGAATGAGTTGTCCTGGATAAAAATGTAAAAATAAAAAATAAAAAAATAAAGTAAACGTTTTGTTAAAACAATGTCTTTGTTGAATTTTATATTTTAATCTTTTAACTGATTATTTTTATTGCGTCCCATTCTACATTGTATGATGTAATAACACTCCTAACCGCTGTGTGGCAGAATAACGACAATTCAAAAGCAACAAGAAAGATTATCTGCGGGTCAAAGTAGAGCTTCCTGAAGGACGGACCGCTGGGCGACGACCTGTGAAACAAAATGTAAGTATAAAAGGCATCGAAGATCAAGTTTTTATGAATGAAATTACCGCATGAGTTACATTACCAAAAGATGTCTACATGAATTTATGAAGTTGGACGTATATAAAACAAACGCAGTAACTAGCAAGTCATACAAATGTAAACTAGCACCAGTACAAACCTACATGGGAGTAGATTTTCGCTGACTGCGCGTACCCGAAATAAACTTCCGCTTGTAAGGCGTGCTTGAGAAAAAAGGCAGGGATCTGTCTTTAAAAAACACAAAACTACTTCTATAACAATTATTATTACCCACGGAGGAATCGGAAAATGGACTGTATTTTTACAAAAATGGAGTAAAACAATGAAATTATGAACTTGTAATTGCAAAACTCTTGATTTTATTTTTACCTCCTCAGCAGCGTGAAGAAAGCTGTTGTCAGATGTGTTGATGGTCTGCTTCCTTGACATTCTAATTTTTTTTTATTTTTTTTTGTAAGTGTGATATTGCATTGACTAGTCAGTACACAGCAACTCACTGCTCTTTGAATTGATCTCCTTACTTGGTGAGTGGGTGTATCCTAAAATAAATCCTCCACAATTTAGGCTTGATTTGATGTGTTTAAAATGTCTCTTTTGGATGTGATTATTTTCTACAGCATCTTAGAAATATAGCTAAAAGCCAGTGTTTCCATTTTATAACAGTTATAAGGGTGTTTTATCTGCACCACCAGTCTGTCTTGTTCAATCTAAGTCTTCAGTTTTAAATTGCTTTTGTAAAGGAGCGTACAGTCCTTTCTTTTTTAGTAGAATTCAAACAAACGCATATTTCCTCCACCCAAGTGTTAACTTTGGAGAGGCTGTTGGTGCTTATCGCTGACGCTGACATCACTTTCCTTTGTAAATGTGTTGTCAGCTCTTTAACTTTTGTTCACCTAATTTAGGACGTGCTTAACTCTTAATAAAATTAACTCAACCTTTTCAATTCCAGGCTAATTAAGCAGATAAATCTATTTTTTTGCTTCACACGGGATGAATACAGGCAGATAAAAAGCAGGTCAACACATCGGCTGTCTTCCAGCAGCACCAATCAGTCAGGTCGCTGCTCGCACATCCGATTCGGGGGTTTGACCCTGTTGGAATGATTAAAGTGGTGACTTAAAACAGATTATGTCTTCAGACTTGTCTTTTACGAAGACTAACCACAAACTGAGCCACGGCATGTTGAAAGCTTCTCTTGAGTTTTTAAGCTTGACGGCAGGAGCGGAGCGCAGACTGATTGTGGTTGACCCCTGATCGCCGCAGGTCGGAAGCTTTAACCTCGAACCGAGAAGAGGACTGTGTTGACCTGAAGACGCCGGTTTCAGACGGTGGATGTCCGGAGAAGATCCACGCAGTGCCCATCCACCTCCGCCCGGACCTGCTGGTGCGCTGCGCGGACCTGGTCAACTCGGAGTGGCAGAGGAGCCAGGCCGCCCGGGTCCACTCCCTCCTGAAGTCGTGTCAGGATTTCCCCGTCTGCCTGGTTCTCCTGCAGGGCTCCCCACAGGGCGAGCGGCTGCTCGGCCACGCCCGGCTGTCCCAGGTGGTGGGCCACAGAAGCAGCCTGTTTGTAGAATCCGTCGTTGTCTCCAAAGCGGAGCGAGGCAGGGGCTACGGCCGGGTTTTGATGGAGAAGACCGAGCGCTACGCCAGCCACAGAGGGTTCAAGCGCCTGTGCCTGACCACGCACGACAAGCAGCACTTCTACGCACACCTGGGCTACGTCCTGTCAACGCCGGTGCAGAACGCAGGCGCCATGACGGCGTTTGTTCCAATGGAGATGCTAGTCAGGTTCTCCTCAATCCCAAACCAGGGGGCAGACACGCAGAAGCCAAACGAGAGAAAATCTGGAGCCCAAAACTCTGATGGGAGCCTAGAATCAGGAGGAGACTCTGATGGAGGATCCCCACCTGATATCCCACCTGTTTCCTCCCCTCCTCCTCCTCCTCCTCCCCCTCCCCCTCCGGCTCCCCCTCCTCCTCTGCCTAATTCTCCATCACCTTCTCTCCGCCCTCCCCCAGCCCCTCCCTGTCCTCCCTCCGTCCCTCCTCTTCCTCGCTTCGCAGAGCTGCCCGTCGTTCAGAGTTTGACTGAAACTCCTTACAGAGACGCCAGAGGAGCTCCCATCTTCTGGATGCACAAAGACATTTGACCCGCGCTGACGGACAGCGGATTCTCTTCAATTGCAGAACATTTTAGTGGTGCTTTGATAGGTTAGGTTGTGAGCAGGTTTCACCCTGAACAGTTTGAGGCTGTTTAAAGTCACTTCACTGCACAACAGGAAGCTTGTTGAAAGCCACAAACACTTCGGGCATTACTATGAAAAAGGAACTATTTATTTACAGAAAATAACTGTATTCACTTGCTGTTATTGTTCATCAGTATTGCTGTATGTAGGTTATCTGTTAATGCTAAGTAACAATCAAGCCAATCTAATTTTTGTTTTTTGTTTGCCTTTTAAACAGTTTTGCTTCTAAAAAACCTTAACAATGTCACCCTGCTGCTATTAAAGTGCGATTCTGGAGCCAGAAACTTGTAATATATTGTGAATTTTATATTAAAAAAAAATAAAATTCTATTTTGTTACTTAGTTTGGTCTCAGAAGATTGTGTTTGCATAACAATGTGACAACAGTTTCCTGTTTCCCCATGAAGAACTCCTTCGTGAAACCATCACTGTCTCTCTTTCGCCTCAGGAAAGACAGGACCAGCGTGGACAGCCATGGAGCTGCTCCTACCCCTCATCCTCCTCTCTCATCTCACCCGCTCATCTTCGCCTCGAACCCTCCCGGAAGCCGCGCCTGCGGCCGGGCCGATCCTGCGGGATCGGCCATTTGTGGTTGTGTGGAACATGCCCACGGCGCACTGCCAGAAACGCTACAGCGTCTACCTGGACCTGCGAGACTTTGATATCGTGGAGAACAGAGAGCAGGACTTTCAGGGGCAGGTGATACCTTTACCTTTATGCATAAATATATAATAAATATATTCCACCTGTCTCTCAGGGTTCATTTTATTTTTTCTCAAACCAAAACATGCTAAATGATGCTAGAACAGAGCTGTTTCTCTATGCATACTTGTCTGTACTCGCATTCTTGGGCACTTGTGAACATTAACAGTTGCTGCCCACCTACTGTTTCAACTCTTAGTATGCAAGTACGCTCCAAATGCCTGGATACGTACCTGTTGCGGCCATTTTAGGGAGGAACACTCCAAAAGTTCACAAGCTTGTGCCTGCAAAGCCGGTATTGAGAAACGGCTAAAGTTTGCTGCTTATCTAAGGTGGCTGTATACATTTTCCAGAAAATGACCATCTTCTACCACGACCACCTGGGAATGTATCCATTCATTTCCCGAGAGGGCTGCAAGGTGAACGGAGGGATTCCACAGCGGGGTGACCTCTCCGCCCACCTTTCCCTGGCGGTGACGCAGGTATCCAGTTTACTGTGGCCAAACTTCACCGGCTTAGCCGTCATTGACTGGGAGGAGTGGCAGCCGCTGTGGGAGGAAAACCGCGGGAAAAAGATGGAATACCGGAGACTGTCCAAGCTGCTGGTCAGACAGGAGAGACCAGGGTTGTCGGACAAGGCCGTTGTGTCTCTGGCGAGGAAGACGTTTGAAGCTAGCGCCCGGAAGTTCATGGAGGCGACGCTGCAGACGGCGGTCAGAACTCGCCCCAAGGGATTGTGGGGGTTTTACGGCTTTCCTGTGTGCTCTAATAAGCATAAAGGAAAGACAGGTATGATTCAAATAATGAAGTCAAAATAAGCCCGTGAAAGTGCAGATGTTTCTAATTATTTCATGGGTTTAGATGACAGTTACACAGGGCGCTGCCACCCTGGGACCAGGAGGCAAAACGACTATCTGTCCTGGCTCTGGGGTCAGTCCACTGCCCTCTATCCCAGTATCTATCTGCCACAAAGGCTAGCAGGATCCAGCCGCGCAGCTCTCATGGTCAGGTACGGGATCCGCCTGACTTTTGCCTGGGACATGCTGCGACCCCAGTTTACAGAGTCGCTGCCTTTTTCAGGTACACGCTGCTGGAAGCTTTACGGGTGGCCTCCGTCTGGCGGCGTGGCGGGACATCCAGCAGCGCCACTCCGGTCCTTCCCTACGCCAGGCTAGCATACACGCACACCGTGGCTTTCCTCAATAAGGTGTGGTCAGTCAGAAGAGGGATGCACAATAATTTGTTAGCCTTTTGGTTGTTAGTCTTAAAGCGTGTCGCGCTGCAGACGGACCTGGAGCACACACTCGGGGAGAGCGCGGCACTGGGAGCAGCTGGGGTGGTGCTGTGGGGAGAGTTGAAGTTTGCCAGATCTGAGGTCTGTAACATTTGTCAGCTTGCCGTGTGTGTGTGTGTGTTTGTGTGTGTGTGTGTGTGTGTGTGTGTGTGTGTGTGTGGCGTCTGTAACAGCTCCTCTTCTTCCATCCTCCAGCATCAATGCCTCCTCCTCAGAGACTACCTACACACTGTCCTGGGCCCATTCATCCGGGCGCTGAGGGCTGAGACCCAACTCTGCAGCCTACGGTTGTGCCACGGCAACGGCCGCTGCACCAGGCGGGACCCCGGCTCAGGCCGCACGTTCTCGTCGGGCCCAGCTCCGACCTCTGACCCTGAGAATGCAAAGCACTTCACATGTCAGTGCTACCGGAGCTGGACTGGTCGGGACTGTCGGAGGAAGATCCAGAGCTAGGGTAGACGCTGTTCTGGTCTTCAAAGGCCAAGGCCCTTTGACCATAAAGCAACCTCCTGTATGTAACCTTGTATTGCTACTAGTGTTTAAACATATACTGTACTCCTGGTGCAATTCACAATATATGAAGAAATGAGCTACTTGGGAGAGTTCTGCTCTTTCCAAGTGCTTTTCTAGTTCAGAAACTACCTGTCAATGCTAATTGTAGCATATAGTATTCAATCTGAAGGAGATGTGAGCTAATGAATGCTAATCAGGCTATTATTGATAAAGGTATATATATATATACCAACCATTTGTTAAAATACTGTTGCAGTTCCTTCTGATTACCATTTACACGATTCAGTCATCTATCACCCTGTTCAGCTCGACATAAGCTTTAGCATGCACAGAATTTAAACTATTAAACTACAGCAGGTCTGGACCAGCTACAGGAGTTCAAATTGTTCAGTTAACAAAGTTTCACGACACCGTTCAGTCTACTCCCAAGAGCAATAAAGAAGAAATTAGATGCGCCAACAGGTTCTGGATGTGACCTTATTTTAGTTATCACTTTATTTAGTTCACTTAAGGCTTTTGAGGTAAATAAATGACACCGACATCACCACAGCAAAAAAAATAAAACCTGCTGGTGGACTTTTAGTTGTCATCACTTTCAACGCTGTCACTCAATTGTCCTGACAGAGTGACATCAATGCTGACTTTGTTGTTTTTTAACTAGAGAGGCAAATATTTTCCAGTCCAGCATGGAAGAAGGATAATCACTGTCTTCCCTCCTCATCTTTGTCCTCTTAAGGCTGTCAGGTTGTGCCTGAGCGCCTGCAGTTCCTGTATCAGGAGCGACAGCTCTGTGGCTGCAGCCTCCTTTTCCTTCAAAGCCTCAGTCAGCTGTTGTACTGCGCCACTCTGCTGGACTAGAGGAAAAACAGACACAAGTCAACTGTATTTTAGGTTTAGGTCTGAATTCTGTGTTAGATTAACAGAACTTTTGCGAAATTCAGACATACTTGACATTGTCTGATACGTACAGTATGTTTGCATTTTAGTGGATATAGAGCAGTATAAATGATGGGGGAAGGTGTGGTCTTACCCAAGAAGTAGAAGATGAGGAACACGGTCAGGAGAAGCAACGTGATGATGGCACAGCCCATGGCGTAAGCTCGCGATGAACTGGGAGTCAACATTTCCTGTAGACGGGTCTGCCACTTGCTGATTGGATGGTGTCTGTGACTGATGGCTGCCCTGTCACATGTGTGTAGATTCCCATTTGGAGCAGGTGTGTATGCAGGACGAGGAGGTCTCATTCCTGAATTACAAACAGTGTACAACAGGAGATTAAGGTAAAGTATAACCAGCATATAAGCACACACATATCGGGAACCAAATGGACGAATGCAGCTGCGTTTGCACCTTTCTGGCTGTGTTCATGCGTTCGGTGGAGGTCATTGATGGAGTCCACAGAGTGGAGCTCGATCTCTGTCAGGCCTTTGTCGCTGATCCTGTAGAACTGAGGTGTGCCCTGGCAGGAAGGAGGCCTCGACATCTTGCTTCCTCTTGAGATGATGAGCAGGTGTGTGGGTGCTCAGGTGTTCTCCAGCAGTGATATCCACACAACTAACCTCTGAAGCTTTAGAAGCATGTTGATACAGAGCAGATGGATGGCATGCATCTGAAATAGGCTGTTTCTGTACCACAGATAGAATAAATGGAATTATCCTTGTCCCTGATCACAATTTGGGATGAAGCGTTAAATACTGTAGATCAAAGGTTTTTGCTTTGATCTGAGAATAAAGTGACCAGCTGCCAGCAGCTAATTTAATCTGATTTATTTCAAAAACTAAAGGATAGATTTCTATAGAATGCATGCCTGTGAACCAGAACAGGTGATGTGTGGAGTTATTTAATCTGAGTGCTATGGGGAACAGGCCCATTTAGCTCTTTTGGCTTACCTTTGGAAACCGTATCTTCTGTTAATTGTCTTTCTCTGTCACTCTTCTTTACCCTCGCAGTTGGTTGCCAGAAAATCTAACTGATCCCACAAGAGCTGGGACAGACAGTGTCACGGAAGGTCGTCCATCTGTGGACAAAAGCGATCTGACCCATCCGGAAGACGAAGTTAATCCCAGCAGAGGTCTTGGTAAGTGAAAACAAAAAAGGGGGGATCCCCAGATTTTCCTCAAGGTCTGACTCCTCTGGCGTTCCTGCGGAACTGAGCAACTGTAGCACTCCCGTGTAGGCCCCACCCCCACGGTGGAACGTTTTGTGACAGTCCAAGTTCTAATTTAGCCAGCTGACATCGGTAAGGGAGAGACAGAAACATGGAGAGAGAGAGAGAGAGAGAGAGAGAGAGAGAGAG
>BJFM01002759.1:192158-206830 GCA_016586285.1 Arothron firmamentum
GAGAGAGAGAGAGAGAGAGGGAGAGAGAGAGAGAAAGGCTTGATTGACACCCCCCCCCAAATGTGTCCAGGCACACACCCAGCCCCTTTGAGGGTCCACAGGATTGGGCCTAAAATAGTAGCGGACACATGAGGGTATTTTTAACCACTTAGGCCAAAGGATGACTTGGTGATCTCTGTGTGAAGAGTTCAGAGAGATAAAGACTGACATCAGTTTGTGGTTTTTACATGAAAAAGAGGCACTGCTGCCTGAATTTAAGGCCAATCTGTAACACTGAAATAAAGGTGTATTCTGTCTCTCTCCAGGTATTTAAATTTCTGAAACTCCATATGTTTGGCTCCAGCTACCTCCAGCTTTAGGTGGAGGGCCTCATTTCCAGGTTGTCCCCAGTTGGAAAACTAACTTGAGAAAGTCTTTTCCAAAGATAATTTTTACAAATAGAATTACTTAATAATTCTTCAAACTCATACTGATTTGCTAAGTTGTAGACCTGACTGATGTTGGGTAGCATCTATATATTGTACATTTACCTGATACACAGAAAAATGATACATAGAATAGAAGAGTCTTTTTTTATCTTCACCCTACATATGTAGAATGAGGTTAAAGCAACTTTTTTCATGTTGGAGACATGAATATGAAAAACAACATTTATTTATTGCAGCAAAACAGATTGGAGGAAAATTGGAGGATCTGTGCATAGTTATAGGATCAATATCCAATTAAAAAAAAAGTGACAGATAACTGTAAGTGGAAAATGGATGGTTAAATATTTTTAAAAATTTGGCTGAACAGACCAAATAAGGTCATGATATCAGCGATTGAAAATGAGAACAATTCATGATTAATTCTTTATATCTTCATCAATGAATTGATCATTGGCCCCTGTCTGGATAAAAAGTGCAACAGCTGCCCCACATCTCTGTCCGGCTCTTCAGCATCCACCCCAGCTGCAGAAGCAGGGCTGTTTTGTACATTGTTAGTCCGGTGTTTGGTGGCGGAAGAGTGCTTGGAGGAGTCTGAGCTGGAAAGACTTTCTATTTTTTTTACAGTCCTTGTCTGGGAGACGCTGGTAGATGGAGATGGCGTCTTCATCCTAAACAGAGAAGCAGGGGCCCGAGGCTGTGGGGCTGGAACCTGATTGGTGCTCCCTATATATCCCATCTAATAGGGGGAACACAGAAACACAGATTACACTATTCTGCCAGTGGTTATTGGGTATTCAACAGTCCTACTTGAGTTCTAACTATTTTATACATAACTTGAGTGTTATGTATAAAATCCTGCATCAGTGCTGATCACAGGATGGATTTATTACGCTCCTGTTCAGCTACCTGGTATAAACCATAAGGATTGAAGTAGAATGGAACCACAGGGTTATGCTGTAAGTCCCAGAATCCTTAAAAATAATGATCACATCACATTAAAACCAAAATCAATAAAATGTGATTTTTCCACTGTGTGTGCTGGAGTGTATTGTACATGGTGGTGCTCACCTGAGACAACAACATAGACCTCAAAGGATCAAGATGGTTGTCATTGTGTCTAGTTTTTTTTATACTTTCTGACACCATAAAAGATTTAAAGATTTAAAGATTTCACCAGTCCTCTATTTGCTCTTTGTTTTTAGACACTGATCAATAGTGAGATAAATCACAGGTTTTGTTTGCGGCAGAACCATGCACACCTTCTCAGTTTATGGTCCAACCAATGTTCTTCGATCTTGGTAATATTAAGTTTATCTTTTATGTTACGCTCTTTAACCTCCTCGCACTAATATGATCTTTTAAGACGTTCCAATGATCGGCAGAACTAGCTTCTGCAGCCGGGGGTCGGACCGCCAAGGTCCCCGCCTTCAGCTGCCACCCAAAACACAACGCACCCGACCCCTTTGGCCCCTCCTGCTGGTGGTGAGCCCACGGGAAGGGGATCCCACATTGCCTGTTCGGGTTGAACCCGACCGGACCCCATGGGCAAAGGATCTGGTCACCAGGCACTCGCCATCGTGCCCCACCCCCAGGCCTGGCTCCAGGAGGGGGCCCCGGTGACCCACGTCCGGGCGAGGGAAACGCTGGACCATTTTTGTTAGGAGGCCCCCGGGAAGACCCAGGACAAGCTGGAGAACGGCCTGGGAACGCCTGGGGATCCCCGTCTGGACGAGCTGGATGAAGTAGAGGGAAGTCTGGGCTTCCCTGCTTAGGCTGCTGCCTATGGATGGATGGATGGATGGATGGATGGATGGAAGGCAATGATCTTTTCTGTGACGTACTCCATACTTCTGACATACTCTTGGGTCTTGAACATGTCAACGACTACATTTCCCACAATTCCACAGTACATTTTCCATGAAGGAGGAGTGGATCCTAAAGCGTTCAACAGCACCACAGCGGAAGTGTTTGTCAGCAGAACTGTGCGTGAGTGCCGTCACGCGTGAGTCGGAGATCTTTGCGGGGTCTGTGCTGACATGATGTCGGTTCGGTTGATGGCTGGGGCTGGAGGTGCGGGGCTCGTGTTGCGGGCCTCCAGGGACGGTCTGATGCGCGTCGCTCTGTCTAGATGTGCGGGACAGAGGCAGCAGACCCGGGCTGCCAGCGCGGAGGTGAGTGTGGCAAAGTTCTCTGGAAGACGCTGGGATCAACATCACTGATCGGATGGAAAATGATTAAATATGCATCAGATAAGATCATTTTTCGCCGTTTTTTTATTTTTATTTTTTTTTTAACTGTGACACCATCTGATGGTCATGTGCATGTTACATTCAACTATCTCGGGGCACACAGCAGCAGTCACCTCATGCACACATAATGTGCATTTGTGCCAGCTGCCTGTCCCTTACTGAGCTGCAGAACATTAATAAGAAACGCACAGTCCACTGGCTGTCCCTCATTCATCTCAGCTGGTCATGTGGATTGGACCCGTGAGTCTCTGTGTTTCTGTGGCTGTCCACATTGGAGCCAGAGCGAGAATCTGTCCTCCGTTCTTTCAAATCCAAAGCTGACTTTGGACCGAAACAGATTTGTTAAAAGCTATTGAGCCTTAGATAATATGCATCACAATCAGTCCCATAATGCATTTCTGCCTGTGCGCTGATTATGTTGTAACACCCCTTGTCCAGCCATTTCAAAGGTCAAGCTGGAGCAAAAGAAAAAAAAGATGTGTTATTAGTGATTATTTGCCATTCAGTCTGGATTATTTCTGGAACTATTTATGGAATCGGTGCCACTGATGACTCTCTTCGTTGCCATAAATGTAAAAGTTTGTTTTTCACTTCGGTGTCTTCATCCCCTTCCAGGCTGCCTTGAAGAAGACTCCGCTGTTTGACTTCCACAGGGCACATGGAGGAAAGATGGTGGAGTTTGCCGGTTGGAGCATGCCTGTCCAGTACAAAGACAGTCACATCTCGTCTCACATGCACACCAGAGAGCACTGCTCCATTTTTGACGTCAGCCACATGCTGCAGGTGAGACGATGCTGTATGTGCACAAAGCCACCCGAAGAAACGTGCGTGCGCATATTATCATGTCAGGTTCATTAAATGGCCAGTCAGAAATAAAGGTTCAACCGCTCTGCCTTTCTTAAATGTTCTGGTTCTTCTCACTTAGACCAAAGTCCATGGCAGAGACAGGGTGAAGTTCATGGAGTCTCTAGTGGTGGCAGATATTGCCGAACTCAAGGACAATCAGGTGAGATGAAAGACTGATGCAGGTTGATTCCGCAACGATGAGCTTTTTTTTTTTACATTAGAATTCAAGCTCTGAACACAGCATTGACCCGTTTTAAGTTCATTTCTGCCTGGAGCAAAACAACAATCTATATGACCTCATCTACAGTGTAATGCTCAGCTTTTTAAAAATGTCTTAAATACCTCACAGTGTCCAGCACATTGCTTGCTGTCTGCTTTCATCAGCCTTAATGGTGTAGCTAATTTATACGCTGGTCATGTCTCCTTTGTCATTATTTACTCGCGGCATTCATGAGAATTTCTTCTGCCCCACAGGGTACCTTGACCCTCTTCACCAATGAGAAAGGAGGGATTATTGATGACCTCATAGTCACAAAGGCTGACCAAGGCTACCTCTACGTCGTCTCCAACGCTGGCTGCGCTGACAAGGATTCAGCTCATATCAAGGTAAAACTGGTTTGGTGTGTATGGATGGAGAGTTGGTAACACACACACACTCAGTCTTTCGGGTTCTTTAGGCCAGGCTGGCAGAGCTCAAAGCTGCAGGCTTTGATGTTGATCTGGAGTTCCTCGATGATGCAGCACTGATTGCTCTGCAAGGTATTATATTCCACCTCCTGCGTTCTCCTTCCTTTATCCTCGCCCCCATCACTTGATATTTCATCATGTCTCCTTCCCCATCTCTCCTTTCCTGGGGTTTTGTTAGGGCCCTCCATGTCTCGGGTCCTCCAGGAGGGACTAAAGGAAGACCTCAGTAAGCTGACCTTCATGACGTCCACGTTGGCCACTGTGTTCGGTGTTCCTGACTGCAGGATCACTCGCTGTGGATACACTGGAGAGGATGGGGTGGAGGTCAGCGTTCTCTGCTCAGTACTCCTTTACATGGACACAGAAAGTGAACAATTTGTATTATAACCAAGAGTTTAACTCGGCACTGTCTTTACACGTCGTAGTTTTGTTGGATTTGGAGTAAAACAGATTGTTTTTGTTTTCGAGACTGAACCCATCTTCCTAGCTGATTGAAAGCCTCTCTAAGAGTCGCGTGTCCCTGTGTCCCAGATCTCTGTCCCTCAGTCCAGAGTGGTGGAGGTGACGGACAAGCTGCTGGCTCACAGCGAAGTCAAACTGGCCGGTCTCGGCGCCAGAGACAGTCTGAGACTGGAGGCGGGGCTCTGTCTCTACGGCAATGACATAGATGAGACGACCACACCCGTGGAGGCCACACTCGTCTGGACCATCGGTAATTTTAAAGGGTCATCTTCTTACTACCATTTATTTTTCCCTGGTTATTACATATATTTTTCAGAATGATTTACTAAATAGACTGATGGAAATTACTATTTTTTTTTTAATATTTGGTCAAGCAGAGACCGGCAGCGGAGTTCATGATTAAGATGACAGATGGCGCTGTTTGAATCTAAAACAGATCTGGTAAACAAAGAAGTCTTACATACAGTATATTAAGAGTCATGATTCACTTGTATTTTTTTTTTTTTTTTGCAAAAACAATCATTATTCAGGTGTGTGTGTGTGTGTGTGAGACACTGGAAGACTGAGTTCGCTGATTATTGTACAGAAAGTAGGAATGACACTTGAGAATAGACTTTGAGTTGACTGAAAGCAATGACATATGTAAGCAGGGCCCCTACAAAGACAAATATCTTTTTATAATGATGTTTTAGAGAATTACATGTAGGGGCATTTTAAATAGTACTTGTATATGTTGATGTGTCATTTCAGACATAGAACTCCAGTTATTTTTCTAAGGATTTATTGGGGTTGATCACAAAGAGTGTTGAGTAAATGTTGTTGACACTGTAAACATCAAATGACCTGAATGAAGAAAAAAAAAACAACAACCTGAGAATGACTTGTTACTTGTTACCACTGATTAAAGGCCAGTCTGTTAACCCCATTGTTTCTGTTTGACACCAAGGAAAGCGCCGACGTCAGACCAAGGATTTCCCCGGAGCTGACGTCATCATACCTCAGATCAAAGCCAAGACAGCTAAGAAGAGAGTTGGTCTGGTATCAACTGGCCCCCCTGTCAGGCAACACACACCCATACTCAGCCCCGATGGAAAGATCATAGGTCAGAAAACCAGAAATGTGGTGAACATTAAAGATTTCTTTTCTCATGTGAGGAATTTGTACCAATTTTACTCTAAAGCACTTTTATAAATGCCACCAGCAGGTGTCGCCAAATCGGGACATTTGGTGTTTTAGGTATTGACTTGCAAAAGTTCAGATTTATATCCCAGAAATGATAAATTCAGGATGCAACATTTTATTCCAGTGTAGTTGTTAATGAGGTACTTTATAAACATGCTGTTACAAGAGTCTACCAACCATGGAGGACTACCTGCATTATGAAATACATACACACACAAAAATACTATAAGGATATAAATTGTTAAAAAAAAAAGGTAAAAGCATTATTTTCATATTTATTCTATATCATACAAATTAGGTATCATTTATAATGTTTTTGTGCATGCAGATTAATCCATTCATAAGTATTAGGCATTACTAGAATATTACATTATTCCCTGCATGTAATAATTGACTAACTAGAGCTGTGAAAATTTACAGTTGTAGAGTAACAGAATTATGTTTTATATGGTTTTTAAATGTATAACTTGTTTAATTTAGGTGAGGTGACCAGCGGCTGCCCTTCGCCTTGCCTGAAAATGAATGTCGCCATGGGCTATGTGGACACAGCATTCGCTAAAAATGGAACAGCCATCCAGGTTGAGGTCAGGAAGAAAGCAGTGCCTGCCACCGTCAGCAAAATGCCCTTTGTTCCCACCAAGTATTATTCTGGATAGGAATAATACACACAAACAGCACACATATTTTAGTGCCATTTCCTCCATTTATTAAATTTTTCAGCTTTAACAAGACTGATTCAAAAGTTGGAGACAAATGCATTACACAATACTATATAACTACAATACCATGTATACATTATAAAAATATATAATGTATACTTCCAAAATGAAGATACGTTATTGGAATTTGTTATCAGTGCAGCCATTTGTATGCATAATCAATATTGTCTCCAATTATATTCTTTCAGAGATTTTCCCATTTTTAGACTTGTATAATTTAATCTTTTCTACAGAAAAATGGCAGCTTGTCATCTTGGGACCAAAACACAGAAATTCCAAAACAATTCTTGCTGTTTTAATATTAAATCGTATTTTTAGGCTTTATACACAATGGCAATAAAATCATTTATGACAAGGAACCTGAAAACTACACAAACACTAGACAGCGATGATGATGGTGATGATGATGATGTTAAACCTGGAATAAAAATAGCTAAACAACACCAAGGAAAGCGCCGACGTCAGACCAAGGATCTCCCTGGAGCTGACATCGTCATACCTCAGATCATAATCATGATAATGTTAAACTAACCTGGGAAAAAATAACTAAACAACAGACTAATTCCAAAAAATGTTTATTAATGTGTATGTAGGATAAACCCTTTTTTAACACTAGAAGAGCACTCAGAGTGCACAGATTTCTGGCAAATAGTATCTGGCAAACAGTATATAGGTAGTAGTAATACAATGTTACATAAATCAGGTTGTTTGATGACCTTAGCCCATGATCTTGGTCTTGTATTTTGGGAATATCAAGGGTCCCTCCATAATCTGGAACATCACCAAACTTTATTGACCTGTTTCTTGGCCCATTATCAATAACTCCTTAAAATTTCATTAAAATACAATAATAGCTTTTCAAGTTATTTTGCTTACAGTCAAACACTGGCTGTCACATAACCTCCCTTGGCAGAGTCAAAAGTAGGATTTTGTGTTAGTAGTTTATGTAGAAACAATAGCAGAGGTTATTTGGTTTTGTAGCACTATGGGTTGATTTGTTTTAATCTACATGCTGGATTAGATGTACATTTCTACATTTGAAGACATTCATTTTTTTAAATTTTGTAACGAAATTGTAGTTTAATAAAGAAAGACATGTTCTAATTTGCTCGTAAATCATTTTGTCTCAAAATGGGATTTACAAAATTATCCTGTATAAACCCAGTAAATGAAACCTGCAAATTTGACAACACTGCCTTTATGAACCGGGTTGCCAGGTTTATTTTCCTGTTCGTAAATCCGCAACACAAACGTTGACTGAAACGATGACAAACATGGGTGGGAAATGGGGAAGTGCATAGTAAACCTGGCAACCCCGCCTACCGGCCGGTCTGTAATCTCTGGGAGGAAGATGGTGGACTTGGCAATAACGACGTGTTCGAAACTCCGTCCCAAACACTTTGAAAAATACTTGTTATCTCAACTTGGTAGTAGATATAGATTACCTGGGGACAATCATAGATAGTACATTTCAAAAGGCGGTTAGGAAAGTTATTTTCCAGCAGACAACTCTTTTTCCCAAGTGGGGAGTCGGCACGCGCGGTTAAGCTAGCACAGGTTAGCCAAAGTGTAAACAAAAGTGTAGAAGAAGGTGGAACTGTAGAAAATTTTCTACGGTTTATTACATTACCTACGGGGGTCATCTGTCTATCTACAGCTGCTATATTTCCAGCAACTCTTAAAGCCTGTCAGTTCGACTGAAACAAGCTAGCGACTACCATCCTTGTGTTCGGTGCATCAAAATGCCACGGATCAAAAAGGGGAAACGTGGCTCCAACAGATCTGGTAAGTGACAGCACCACGACGTGCTCGGAATGTCCTGTCTTCAATGACAGGCTAAAACGGCATCACACCTTATTAAGTTTGGACATCACATCAACGTGATTTTCTAAACGCGTTTAGATGTCCTGACAGACACTGTAGCGCCACCTTAATGCGCGTCTTCCGCCATCTGACACGTAATGTTTTTAGTTGCCAACCGAGTGATTTAGCAGGAGCGCTGCAGTTTAGCGATCTATGTGTGTTTTAAACAGTGTTTTGTTGAAGCTTGTTTTTTTTTTCGCTAAAATCTTTGGTTAGTAATATTAGTACCCTTCTTGAAAGCTTAATGTTAGCAGGATGTTATTGTTAGAGTCAAGCTAATACAAAATGAATTGATAGGAAGAAACCTGTTGAAAAGGACCACCCTGGTCTGACCCCTGGAGGTCATGTGACCTTATGTACAGTTTTGACCTCCTCACGTTGTATGAAGGGACATTGCAGGAAACACGTGTTTCCATCTCAAATTCACACCATTTTTTGCAATGTAAATAGGTGCAGTGATTATTGTTGTTACCTATTTTTGAAAAGGTCTTGCCTTATTCCTTTGGAATATTCAAGTTGACAGGTTAAAAATATGTGCTTGTCATTTTTCTTCTGCATCATGACACCCCTGCATTTGATCTCTCTTTTCATTCATTCATTCATTCATTCATTCATTCATTCATTCATTCATTCATTCATTCATTTATGCACCCACTTGGCCCACCTCTGTCATAACTACCTTATACTCTGTTCCATGCATTTTGTCACACATACACAAATTCCAGGCTCTCTACGTCAGGAGGTCCTTCAGCTGCAGCTGTCAGCTAAAGTATCACTGAAAGGTAACTCGTCTGACCTTTGACCACTTCCCCACGGTCACGTTCTGCTCCAAGCTTATCCAAGAGCCCTTGATTTGTACTACAGCGCATGCTGCAGAAACCCCAGTGAATCCCATGTCCAGTGTCCATCATTCACGACATAGCCCTCTACAGTAACTGAGTGCATCTATTTTTGTTGCAGTTATAAGTGTCCCGCTTATCCATTTAACACCTCACTGTTATTCTGTAATTGAAAATCTGGATACTATATATTGAAAAATGAATTCTATTTTTAAATATATTTAAACTTAATTCATGACACATTCTTTTTGTGTCATGAATGTCATTCTTTTTCTCAATTTTAATAAACTTAACCAACGTTCATTAATAAGTTTGCAGATCTTGTGGTTCTGTTTCACCAAACAAATATCTAACACTCAAAGTAAACAGTGATTCGGCTTTCTCTTCCCTGTCAGCAACATGTCATTATGTTAACTGAACTCTCCTACAAAGTGCTAATATATAAAACAAACACATAGATGTTCATTTGTTTTGCAGTTAGAGTTGAAATACAAGATCACGATCACAAGCTCCTTTAGGTTAGAGCAAGGATCTGCTTCCCAGCTGAGCCTTTTCCACGGGCCCTTGGCAGTATTTGCCATGCAAGCAGTAAATGGCAAATGGAGAGGAGATATGGAGTGAGATATGGCAGACGGCGCATTCGCTGTTGGAATTGTGTGTGGGCAGGCCTGCGTGGGAAGCTGTGGACCTGTGTGTGTGGGGCTGCTGCAGGGACAGTAAGCCGAACAGAGTTCTAGGACAATAATTGGGAAATAAAATAAGACACGAGTGACTGACACAGGTCTTCTGCGCTTGCTCAAGGTGGAAACGTTTTCAATTAAAGAGCATGCAGGTTTTTTCTGATAATTACCCATCCTGGTGGCCAATCCTTTAACATTACCAATAATTTTGAAACTTGTTGAAACACTGGCTGCTCACCGGAGTCTGAAATTTACTTTCACACGTAAAAAAGATTGGTGTCAAAGTCAGATAATCACTTATTTACTGTAATCTAAGTGGGGATGGTGGCATTTAATGTAGAAACTCTTCCCTCCTGGCATGCTGCAAACAGTGATGGTGGCCTGTGCTTTACCCCAGTTGCCCCTGTTGACCTGAACATGAAAACACAGACTGAGCATTCTGGATCATATTGACTGCATGAAGGAACAAATGAATGGCCCCTCTGGTATCTAGTAATCCTGCAAACAGTAGAAAGCCCTGAGTCTGCAAGAACCTGAGGCTTAGCTCACCCGGCCGTGGTCGGTTCAACAAACTCCTTCATGCCCACTACAGTTGCACAAAAAAGGAAAATAAAAGGCATTTTTCAATGGATCTGATTACAGCTCAAATGTATAAAGCGCCTTTTCCTCTGTTCTAGCTGTTAAAAATGGCGTGAAGGGAGAGTCGGGGGCCAGTGATGAGGAGCTGAATTCTGATGTCGTCAGCCTCTACAGCAGCGCGAGTGAAAGCACCTCTGCGGTCGAAGAAGGAACAGGTTTGTCAGCGAAGTCCCATGGTACACTCGTAGATTCAACATGGCTGCTGTGGGGCCAGTGGTTTCGCTGCGGTTTGTTCATGTGTGTCGTGTCAAGCAGGAGGGGAGCAGGTGGATGAGCAGACTGCACAGGAGGAAACGGAGGACAAACTCAAGCAATGTATTGACAACCTGATGGATAAGAGGTACGTTTTTTCCAGGTTTGTACCAACGACAGATGCGTCTGCGACGGTTACCCTCGGTTACGACGCCCCTTTCTTTTCACTCTTGAAGTGCCAAGACCCGTCTGGCAGGCCTGGAGTCTTTGCGACAAGCTTTCTCCTCCAGGGTGCTTTATGACCTCCTATCAGAGAGACGCCTGACCATCAGCGACTGCCTTGAAAGAAGCCTCAAAAAAGGTCAGACAAATCTCCCACCTTCTAGATGTGACACACACACACACACACACACAGAAGGAAATAAAACAAAATAACCCGACAACTAAACGATGAATTTTTGCCACTCCCAGGCAGCGGGGAGGAGCAGGCGGCCGCTGCTACCGTCTTCGCCCTGCTGTGCATCCAGCTGGGGGGCGGAGACGAGGCAGAGGAGGGTTTCAAGATGCTTCGGCCCGTTCTTACCTCGCTTCTCATCGACAACAGCGCCAGCATTGCAGCCCGCCGGAGTGTGAGTACACGGGATGTTTTCCAGTTCAGGACTTTCATTCGGTTGCTTCGAAGTTGAGTTCCTTCATGTGTCTTCATCAGTGTGCCAGAGCTCTGGGGATGTGCTGTTACGTGTCTGCTGCTGGAGACGGAGAGGTGAGCACAGCTGGCCGTCACAACACAGAGTCAGCAACACCCGCAGCTCAGGAAACAGCCTGAATAACTGTAACTGTCCACTGCATCCTCCCAGGACTTGGTCAAGTCGTTGGCTCTGCTGGAGAGCGTGTTCATGTCTTCCTACCCAAACAGAGAGGGAGCACTTCCCACGCCCAAACCTGGAGGCCCTGGCCTGCACTGCGCCGCCCTGCAGGCCTGGGCGCTGCTCGTCACCCTCTGTCCTCCATCAAAATTAACCGTGCTGCTCGACCAGTGAGTGAAACACACAGACAAAACAAGAATGTAAACCTTCTGCCAGGTTTTTATCTCATTTGTAAACAGTCATTTACATCAGCTCTGTTGATTGCTGTTGTTGACGGATGATGACGATGATGTCGCCCAACTTTTAGACATCTGCCAAAGCTGCAGGAGTGTCTGCAGAGCAATGACGTCAACTACAGAATTGCGGTGGGAGAGAGCATCGCCCTGTTGGTGGAGCTCGGGCGAGATATCGATGAGGTAAGCTGATCACACAGTGGAAGCAGTGGCAGAGAGGCGTATTTGAAATATATAAGGTCTACTTTACATGCAGCAATTCGAGGTGGAGGACAGTGAAAGCCTGTGTCAGTGTCTGAAGAGTCTGGCCACAGACGGCAACAAGCATCGAGCCAAGAACGACAGGCGGAAGCAGCGCTCCATTTTCAGAGAGGTTCTGCATTATATAGAGGTGCGTTTGAAGGGCTGGATGGTCGGCACGTCTTTGACTCAAACATCAACATGTCTTCTGAACTTCATCTCGTTCCCTTTGTTCTCCTGCAGAACGAGGACTTTACGGAGGAGACGATCAGGTTTGGAGTGGAGAGCGTCTACATCGACAGCTGGGTGAGGAGAAGGATCTATGACGCCTTCAAAGAGATCATGGAGTCTGGTGTGAGACATCACCTACAGGTCAGACATGTGCTGCGGAATAATGCCTCTGAACAGTGGAATTCTAGATTTTTAGATCTCTCTCTCCATGATCTTTTCATCAGATCTAAGTCAGGAGTTTTATTTGATAGTTAGTTTATCTGTGTGTAATGAGTCTTTTTTTTCCTGTAGTTTAATTCTCTACTGAGAGATATCTTCGGCCTCGGCCCTCCGCTCATCCTGGATGCTGCTGTCAAGGGCAACAAGATCTCAAGATTTGAAAAGGTAAAAGCTACTCTTGAAGTCTAAATCTGCAGACGAGAATAATCCCGCAGTATGTAGAAGAGGCACGATTTCCTTTTGTCTCCCATCATTTAGGATACTCATTTGTGTTTCCCCCCTGTTTTTTTCTCCGCAGCATCTTTTTAACTCAGCTGCCTTCAAGGCCAGAACGAAACAGAGGAGCAAAGTCAGGGACAAACGGGCTGACGTCATGTGACACGGAGACGAGGACCAGCTTCACACTATGCTGATGATGCCTTCACATATTTAATACCTTTGTGACAGGGCTGTTCCACGTGTGCTCTTTATCTACGATGAAACCTGGGTAACATTAATTAATTTCCATAACAGGAATGAAAAGATTTTAAAGCTTGATTAAATATAGAAGCCTTCTGTGTTCAGCAAAATCCATTTTGGTGCTCACGTGTGTCATTTTGATACTCGGCTTGATCTGCTGCTCATTTTACGTACATTGTCATCTTGATAAAAGCAAAGATAGGTCACTTTTTTTTAGATCACCCACGGTTTCACCTCATCGCTTGATCAGGAACCACACCTGGAGAAACTGAGCGACAGTCAGCTGCCAAACTACAAACTGACTGCAGAAAAGTACAGCCTGAAAGAATAAGTGTGTGTGGTGTTCTGTGGGCATTTTATTTGAAAAAATATCATTACTGACTAATCTAAAACTGCTCAATTAAATGAAGGTTGGAAGTATATTCTGTCTGCCTTTTTTGACCTTTGTAATGTACCTTTGCTGGGATAATGTTACTTTCTAATTTATTCAAGTCAAGAAAACGCATGTTTATTTTTGCATTTATACATACAGGCCAGTGGGTCATGAAGTCTGTGTATTGATGATTATATATGAGGTTTGTGGTGAGATGAATCCATGGGTTATAGGATGCAGTGAAATGATTTTAACTCTAATGACAATTGATTAACAGGCTGCCAGAATGAAGTGCTAATCAAGTTTTATGGTATTCTTGAAGGCAACACTTGAAAGTCAAAGATGTGATTCCAGTCATTTTTAAAGAACAGCATCTATCATTAAACATTTTATCATCCTGATATGTGGCCTTTTTTTTATGACTGCTGTACCAAAGTGGCTTTGGACATGAGATAGGAGGATCAAATAAAGACTATTTTGCTTTGTATCGTTTGTGTTGGCAGTTCTTGTTTATATGGTTGGTATAAGAGATTTTTAGTTTTAGTGCTTCAGGAAACACTAATAAGAGAGCAAATATTCTCCATAATGACAGTACTTTTTAAGTAAATACATAGTTTGCCTAGTGGGCAGATAAAACGAATACGTGCTACAATTACCCACTGAACGTTTGGAAATAAAGTTTTCATCCAATTACAGTATGTCTGCAGATGAACCCTTTGAGGAGATCGTCTAATTTGTAGCGGTCTCATTCTGACCTCTTGTGGACACTTCCTTGTCATTACACCCCTCCGCTCGCAACCAAAGTGGTATCGTCCACTAACGGATTCAACATGGAGGCTCCCTAGAAATCTGTGATGGTGACAGACGTCCAGCTAAAACGACAAACTATACAAGATTTTTGTCAGCTCCTAAAATTTTGAGACGTTATTATATTTTTCGACTTGAATGCGCTCAGTATGTGAGTTAGCTTCCGGTTAATGAGTTCAGTGTGGGCGGTGGCAGACAAACATGGAACCCGGAGAAGTCACCGGACTGCACGAAGAGGTGAGCGGGCTTCCTGTGCCTTTGTCCGCCAGCGTGACGGAGGAGCATCTCCCGGAGCTCCGGGTCTACACTGTAGCCACAGGTGAGCAGGAAGTCAGGCAACGGTCCACCAACGGCCCACAACGTCAACTTTGTGAAGTCCAAAACATCCCTTCAGTTTCGATAACTAAATCCAATGTACAGGCACACACACACACACACACACACACACACACACACAC
>BJFM01002760.1:12777-55568 GCA_016586285.1 Arothron firmamentum
CGGTAATTTTTTACTTAGTAATCCGTAGATAAAAGCGCCCAATACTGCACCTATTAAAACAATAATAATAGGAAACACACTATGACCAATTAATACGAAAATAGGAGCGGGGCAAGCACCTGCTAACGCCCATCCGAGCCCAAAAATAGTTCCGCCAACAAGGGTTCTTATATATCCTTTTTTCTTATCTTTTATATTGATTTTATTTCCTAGATAATCTTTAATTGTGCCTTTTTTAAAGAGATACATAAATAGCATAGAAACCGCCACTGCCGAGCCTATAATTCCGTACATATGAAAGGATTGGAATTTAAACATTTCATAAATTCTGTACCATGAAATTGCTTCCGATTTGGTCATTATAATACCAAATAAAATACCGATTATTAAAAATTTTATATTTTTCATACTGTTTTTCAAAAATTAAAGTTCTAAAAATTAAAGCCCAAAAATTAACGGGAAAAAGACCCAGGTCATTAGTAAACCTCCAATAAAAAAACCGATTACGGCAATTAAAGAAGGTAATTGCAAACTGCTTAAACCTGTAATTGCATGTCCTGAGGTGCATCCGCCAGCATACCTGGTTCCAAAACCAATTAAAATTCCTGCGATTAATAATATTGAAAATCCTTTAAAAGTTAGCATATTTTCGATGCTGAAAATTTCAGGAGGTACAAAAGAATTTCCTGCGTTTGCAAAGCCTAAATTAGCTAATTCTTGTACTGTTTTTGGGTTTAATTGAATTGTTTTTGTTGCCGATAAATAATTAATAGCGATAAAACCACCAATAATTAATCCGATTAAAAAAGTAAGTGCCCAATCGCGTTGTTTCCAATCTTTTTTGAAATAATCAGAAATTTTTCCTGCGCCAGCAATGGTACACATGGTTTCTAAATTGGTCGATACGCCAAAGCTTTTTCCGAAGTAAAAAAATAAAAAAAGTACAAAGGCAATTAAAGGACCAGCAACATACCATGCCCAAGGTTGTAAAATAATATCCATTATAAGGTGTTTTTTATATAGTTCATGATAATTTTAGTCGCGCCAATATTGTTTTTAATATAATGATAGTTTTCACTGCCCATTTTTGTTCTCAAATTAGCGTTTGCTTTTAAAGTTGTAAAATTACTAGAAAAATCTTCATTATTTGTAACAATTGTAACACTGCCTAGTTTTAGTAAATCGGTAGCTTCTTGAAATTTTTTGTATTTGTTGGCTCCAAAAACAATGGGTATTCCAAAAGTTGCGGGTTCGAGTATGTTATGAAGTCCTGTGGCTAAGCCTCCGCCTACGTAAGCTACATCGGCATAGGAATAAATTTTGGTTAACAAACCAATGGTATCAATAATAAAAACTTGATTTTCTGATAAATTTTGACCTTCTTTTTCAGAATATAAAATTGTTTTTTTGTGGATACTTTCTCGTAATTCTTCTAGTTGTTTTTGATTGATATTATGTGGTGCGATGATAAATTTTTCATCGGCAGAAGCGTGATTATTTATGTAATTTACGAGCAGCTTTTCATCTTCTTTCCAAGTACTTCCTGCAACTACGGTATAGCTGTTGTTTTTAAATTCATTGATAAAATCAAGCGAATTATCTTGTTTTAAAATATCGTGAACCCTGTCAAAACGGGTATCGCCAGCAATAGTTGTGTTTTGAAAACCAATGCTAGAGAGTAGTTTTTTAGAGGCTTCATTTTGAACATAAAAATGATTAAAAGCTTTTAATTTATTACGCATAAAACCACCATACCATTTAAAAAATGATTGTTTTTCTCTGAAAATTCCTGAAATTAAAATGGTATTAATTCCTTGTTTTTTTACTTCGGATAAAAGATTTGGCCAGAATTCGTATTTGATAATAATAGCTATTTCGGGATGTATTTTAGTAATAAATTTTTGAACATTCGATTTTGTATCGAAAGGTAAATAACAAACTACATCGGCTAAATTATAATTTTTTCGGATTTCATAGCCTGAAGGAGAGAAAAAAGTAACGACTATTTTATGGTTTTTATAGCGTTCTTTTAAGGCTTCAATAATGGGTCTTCCTTGTTCAAATTCGCCCAATGAAGCGGCATGAAACCAAATAACTTTATCGGTTTTTTTGATATTTTCTAATTTCGAAAATGTTTGTTTTCGTCCATCAACAAAAAGTTTTATTTTTTTATTGAATAAGGCTATAAAGCGAAGTAGTATTGATACTTTAAAAAGTAATAGGTTATAAATAAAATTCATAACGCAAATTTAGGAAATAAAAAAATCAGTGGGTTTAATCACTGATTTTTTTTATATAATTTGAAAATTTATTCTACTTTCATTTCAAAATCTTCCATAAACTTGGTGGTGTAATTCCCTGAAATATAATCAGGGTGATCCATTAATTGTCTGTGAAAAGGAATGGTTGTTTTTACGCCTTCAATAATATATTCATCTAAGGCACGCTTCATTTTGTTAATTGCTTCTTCACGAGTTTGTGCGGTAACAATTAATTTAGAAATCATTGAATCGTAGTTTGGCGGAATCATATAACCAGCATAAACGTGCGTATCTATACGAACTCCATGACCTCCTGGGGCATGGTATGAGGTTATTTTTCCTGGTGCAGGTCTAAAACCATTAAAAGGGTCTTCTGCGTTAATTCTACATTCAATAGCGTGTAATTTTGGGAAGTAATTTTTTCCTGAAATTGGCACACCTGCGGCAACTAAAATTTGTTCACGGATTAAATCGTAATCAACAACTTCTTCGGTAATTGGGTGTTCTACCTGAATACGAGTATTCATCTCCATAAAGAAGAAATTACGATGTTTATCGACTAAAAACTCTACAGTTCCAGCACCTTCATACTTAATAAATTCGGCAGCTTTTACGGCTGCATCACCCATTTTAGTACGTAATTCATCGGTCATAAACGGCGAAGGAGTTTCTTCGGTTAATTTTTGATGACGGCGTTGTACCGAGCAATCTCTTTCTGATAAATGACATGCTTTTCCGAAAGAATCTCCAATAATTTGAATTTCGATATGGCGAGGCTCTTCAATAAGCTTTTCCATATACATATCATCATTACCAAATGCCGCTTTTGATTCTTGACGAGCAGAATCCCAGGCGTCTTTTAAATCTTCTGCTTTCCAAACAGCACGCATTCCTTTACCACCACCACCTGCGGATGCTTTTAACATTACAGGATAACCAGTTGCTATGGCTGTTTCGATACAGTCTTCAAAAGTTTCGATAACACCTTCACTTCCAGGTACACAAGGTACGCCAGCAGCTATCATAGTCGATTTAGCATTTGCTTTATCGCCCATACGGTCAATCATTTCAGGTGAAGCACCAATAAATTTTAAATCATGTTCATCACATAATTTAGAAAATTTAGCATTTTCTGATAAGAAACCATAACCAGGGTGAATGGCATCTGCATTGGTAATTTCGGCAGCAGCAATAATACGATCCATTTTTAAGTAAGATTCATTACTTGCGGCAGGACCTATACAAACTGCTTCATCAGCAAATTTTACGTGTAAACTTTCTGCATCTGCTTTTGAATAAACAGCAACAGTTTTTATGCCCATTTCTTTACAGGTTCTAATTACACGTAGTGCAATTTCACCTCTATTGGCAATTAATATCTTTTTAAACATAGGTTCTAAAAATTTTAAAACTCCAAATAAAAGAAGTAAGTACTTGTTTTATTTGGAGTTATATGTAAATTAAGATGGATCTACTAAAAATAATGGTTGATCAAATTCTACAGGAGTAGCATCATCTACTAATACTTTAACGATTTTACCTGAAATTTCAGATTCAATTTCGTTAAATAATTTCATTGCTTCAATAACACAAACTGTGTCACCTACTTTTACCTCAGTACCTACTTCAGCAAAATTTGGTTTATCTGGCGATGGTTTTCTATAAAAAGTTCCAATAATTGGAGACTTTATGGTAATATATTTATCGTCTTTTTCGGTAGTAACAGCTTCAGTTGGTGCCGCTGCTACAGGAGCTTGTGCCACCATTTGAGGTGCTACACCCATTGGAGCAGCTGTTTGAATAATTGTAGTTTCAGGAGTTTCGCTTCCAGTTTTAATGGTGATTTTAATATCTTCCATTTCTAACTTTACTTCACTTGCACCTGACTTTGCTACAAATTTAATAAGGTTTTGAATTTCTTTAATATCCATATTCCTAATATTTAGTTGTTTGGTTTTTTATGAATTGTATGCCCATTTTAAATAGATAGACCCCCATGTGAAGCCTCCACCAAATGCAGCAAAAATTAAATTATTTCCTTTTTTCAAATCTTTTTCATAGTCAGCAAGCAATAAAGGTAAGGTTGCTGAAGTGGTATTTCCATATTTATGGATGTTTACCATTACTTTTTCAGGTTCTAAACCAACTCTATTTGCAGTTGCTTCAATAATTCTGTTATTTGCTTGGTGTGGTACCAACCAATCTACATCATCTTTTGAAAGGTTATTTCTTGTTAGAATTTTTTCAGCAACATCAGCCATATTAGAAACCGCATATTTAAATACAGTTCTACCTTCTTGGGTTATAAAATGCTGTCCGTTTTTAAGTGTTTCTTCTGATGCAGGTAAAAGAGAACCTCCTGCCTGAATTTTTAAGAAATCTCTACCAATTCCATCACTTCTTAAATACTCATCTTGTAAGCCTAAACCTTCTGTATTTGGTTCAAATAATACCGCACCAGCACCATCACCAAAAATAATACAGGTTGCTCTGTCGGTATAATCAATTACTGACGACATTTTATCGGCACCGATTAATAATACTTTTTTATAACGCCCGCTTTCTATATAACTAGCCGCTGTTGACATTCCGAATAAAAAACTCGAACATGCAGCTTGTAAATCGTAAGAAAAAGCATTTACAGCCCCTATTTGAGTTGCCGTATAAGTTGCTGTTGATGCAACTAGCATGTCTGGAGTTGCAGTAGCTACAATAACCAAATCAATCTCTTTCGGGTCGATATTAGATTTTTGAAGCAGGTCTTCAGCGGCTTTAATAGCCATGTATGAAGTACCTTCTCCTTCTTCTTTTTTTAATATTCTTCTTTCTTTGATACCTGTTCTGCTAGTGATCCATTCATCATTTGTATCTACCATTGTCTCTAGCTCCTTATTAGTTAAGGCGTATTCAGGAACAAATTTCCCTACTGCGGAAATCGCTGCAGTTATTTTAGTCATAATTGTTTGTTTAGTGGTAAAATCAGTTTTCAAAAGTAATGAAAAATATATCAGCTTTTAAAGGATAGCACATCAAAAACACTTTTATTTAATTAAAAACACAAAAAAACCCTCTAAAAGAGGGTTTTTTTATTTTGTAAAAACTATTTTTTTAAGCCTCAGCAGTTGCGCTTTCTAACACAACTTGACCTCTATAATATAATTTTCCTTCATGCCAGTGAGCTCTGTGGTATAAATGAGCTTCTCCAGTTGTAGGATCAACAGCTATTTGAGGTACAGAAGCTTTATAGTGAGTTCTTCTTTTATCTCTTCTAGTTTTCGATATTTTTCTCTTAGGATGTGCCATTATGTTTTATTTATCTGTTAGTAAGTCCTTTAATTTATCCCATCTTGGGTCTGTTGAAACCTCTTCAACAATTTTTTCGTCTTTTATTTTTAATTTATTAAGCCTTTGAAAAGCTTCAGATTCCATTGTTCCATTTAAAACATCAGGATGTACTCTTCTGTTAGGAACTGATAATACGATTGATTCATAAACATACTGCGCTACGTTTAATTGATATCTTTCATGTGGAAGTATCAAAATTTCATCGTGTTCATCATTATATTCATCTCCAAATTGAACAACTAAATCTAAACCACCATCAATTTTTAAATCAAATGGCTCACCAGTACTATCGCAAGGTACGTTTACGGTACCTTTTATTGCAAAAGAAAGTTCAAAAAATGTACTTTTTTTTACAAAATTAAGCGTAGCAATAATGTTTGTGTCGTCAAATTCATCAAACTGAAATGCTTCAAAGAACTTTTTGTCAATTTGATAGGTAAACAAATGACTTCCTTCTTTCAAACCTACAAAAGGGATATCGAAAATTTTTAAGTCTTTCATTTATATTAATCAATTTGAGCTTGCAAAGATATAAAAAATGTTTATAAATTTATATTTTACCTTTAAAAAAAAACTATTTTACTTTTAAAACGTTTTTTGTTAGTTCGGTATATTCTTTTCTGCTCTTAAATATTTGTAATGAGGTGAATAAAGCTTCTTTGAAAGAAGTAGGGTTTGCTTTGTTTTTACCGGCAATGTCAAAACCTGTTCCGTGGTCGGGTGAGGTTCTTATTTTGTTTAGCCCAGCGGTAAAATTTACGCCATTTCCGAATGATAAGGCTTTAAAAGGCGCTAATCCTTGGTCATGATACATGGCTAAAACACCGTCAAACTGCGTATAAGTTTCAGATCCGAAAAAACCATCGGCAGCATAAGGCCCGAAAACCAATTTGCTTGTTTCCTTAATTTCGGCAATTGTTGGGCGTACAATTTCATTGTCTTCTCCGCCAATAATTCCGTTATCGCCACAATGAGGATTTAATCCTAAAATGGCAATTTTTGGTTTGGTAATGCCAAAATCTTGCTTTAATGATGCGTGCATAATTGCTACTTTCGCCTTAATTAATTCAGGCGTAATGCTTTGCGCTACTTTTGAAATAGGAATATGCCCGGTAATTAAACCAACCCTTAATTTGTCGGCAATTAAAATCATGAGGCTTTTTCCGTCTAATTTATCTTCTAAATATTCGGTATGCCCAGGGAAATTAAATGTTTCTGATTGAATATTTTCTTTACTTATAGGTGCGGTAAGTAACACATCAATATGGTTATCTTTTAAAGCATTGGTAGCGGTTTCTAATGATTTGTATGCAAACTTTCCGCCAATTTCTGTTAATTTACCCAATTCAATTTTAACATCTTCTGTCCAAGAGTTCATTAAATTAATTTTATTATCAGCAATTTTATCAAGTGAATTGATACTAAAAATATTGTTGTTTAATTTTAGGTTTTTCTTATGATAAGAAACCAATCGATTAGAGGCGAATATAACGGGCGTACAAAAATCAAGCATGCGCTTGTCTTCAAAAGTTTTTAAAATAATTTCAATACCAATTCCGTTTGTATCTCCAACTGAAATTCCAACAATAATTTTGCTTGTATTACTATCCATAGTTATTTTTCGTGCGTGTTTCTGTGTGTAAAGTTGTATTTTTGGTACAAACAAAAGTAACTAAAAATTTAGAGAATGTTTACAGGAATAATTGAAACTCTTGGAATTGTAAAAAGAGTAGTGCGTGATAAAGAGAATTTACAGCTTACTATTTTAAGTGATATAACTAATGAATTAAAAATTGACCAAAGCGTGGCACATAATGGGGTGTGTTTAACCGTTGTTGCTATTGATAACAATGAATATACGGTTACGGCAATTAAAGAAACGCTTGATAAAACCACGATTGGTAGTTTAGCGGTTGCCGATCAAATTAATTTAGAAAGAGCCATGAAATTGGGCGCTCGTTTAGACGGTCATATCGTGCAAGGGCATGTTGATAAAACAGGGGTTTGTAAGGCGATAAAAGATGAAAACGGAAGTACGGTGTTTACTTTTTCTTATAGTTTTGACCCAAGTGCGATTACTATTGAAAAAGGTTCGATTACTATAAATGGCGTAAGTTTAACCGTTGTAAATTCAAAAAAAGATGAATTTAGCGTAGCAATTATACCTTATACTTTAGAACATACGAATTTTAAAAACTTCAAAATAGGTACAGAGGTAAACCTAGAGTTTGATGTAATCGGTAAATATGTGGCGCGTTTAACGCAGTTGAAATAGGGTTTTTGAGGATTATTTATATCAAAATAAAATTTAAACAAACTCCTATAGACCTCACAGGTTTTTAAAACCTGTGAGGTCTTGTTTTATAAAATATATATTTACAAATTTATACAGGCTCTAATATTAAGAAATAAATTATAATGAACAAATATGCCGAATTAGATATTTTAAAAGACCGTTTAAATGAATATCGTAAAAACGAACATCCGAAGGTTACAAGGGCTTTAGAAATTGAATATACTTACGAAAGTAATAAAATAGAAGGAAATACTTTAACGCTTCAAGAAACAGCTTTGGTTATTGAAAAAGGCTTAACGGTTGGGGGTAAAACAATGACCGAACATTTAGAAGTAATCAATCATAGCCAAGCAATAGATTATATTAAAGGCTTGGCAAAATCTAAAAATACTATTTCTGAAAGAGATATTTTACAAATTCATAGTTTAATATTACAAGCAATAGACAAGCCAAATGCAGGGGTTTATAGAAAAGTACCTGTAATTATAAGTGGTGCAAAACACATGCCACCACAGCCATTTTTAATTGCGGAAAAGATGGAAGGTTTACTATTATGGTACGCTAAAAGTAAAGACGTTTTACATCCTGTTGAATTATCGGCAGAAATACACGAACGATTAGTAACCATACATCCTTTTATTGATGGTAATGGTAGAACTTCACGCTTGTTAATGAATTTAATTTTATTACAAAACGGCTATCCGATTGCTATTTTAAAAGGAGATGACAAAAGTAGATTAGCGTATTATAATGCTTTAGAAGTAGCGCAAACAGAAAATAATAAAAAAGTATTTATTGCATTAATTACTAAAAATATTGAAGATACAATAAAGCGTATTTTAGCTGTTTTTGAATAAATGAAAGATTCATAAATAACAGTTTTGATAGTTTAAATTGATATCTGTAAATAAAAACCCTGTAAACAGAATGCTTACAGGGTTTATTGATGTTTATAATTTATGTATTTTCTAATTAATAAAATCGTCTAATATTTGGATTATTAAAATAATATCTTTCAGATGAAATTGCTCCTTGTTTATTTATTTTAAACCATGGTGATGATTCGCTATCGCTACTCTTTAAAACATGTATCGATTGAGCAGGAATATAACTTTCTGCAAGTAAATACAAGTAATTTCCGTTCGCATCGTGTGCGCTGTCGACAATTAAAACCGCATGCCCAGGGCTTCCTCCTTTTATGATAATATCACCAATTTCTAAGTTTTTATTTCGGGATATTTTTTTCAAATCTCTATTTAAAGAAATTGTTCCTGCGTACATAAAAACGATATCAAGATAGTGTCTGAAATTAGAATAACTAGCATCTGCGTTTGTAGTTTGTTGAAAAGTTACGCTGTTTCCTTGCACTTGTGGTCTAATTCCTTTTGCGTGGTCTGTCCATTTGTAATTGTGTCCGCTTGTGAACTTAAATTCGATTTTATCAAACGCTTTTTGCTCATACAAATATTCTGCTCTAAGTCGAATTATTGCGTCGGCACATTGCTGTAAATCTCTGTTCCCGACATCGTAATTAATAATAGCAACATGGCTTGATTGATTCGAAATAGGGTTTCCTGTAAAGTCTAAAATTTTTGATTTATCTGGCAGTAATTTTAAGTTTTGAAGGAAAAATTTCCAAGATGATGTATCGTAATTTTCACGAGAATAATTCGTAGGGCATGAAATTCTACCACGAATAGTTTCAGCAGATTTGTTGGTATTTGATTTCTCTAGGTCTGGTTTACAAGATGAAATTGAAATCAGAAAAAAGCAATAAAATAGTAATTGGTGAATTTTCATTTAGGTTCTTTTATTAGTCAGCGAAATTTTATTTCTGATTTCACTACATTTTTTGATGTGTTTTTTGTCAGTTTTAGCAACTTTTAATCGTGTTGATAACAAAAAGAATCTCCAGAATTCGATACACAGTGTTTACATTGATTTCCTGTGCTTTTTGCGGTTGGTTGCTTGACATTGATTATACTTACAGTCTAAAGTATTTTTAAATGTTTGATGATTTTCAAGTGTTTTAAAGGATAATAAACAAGCAATATCTATTACAGATAGTAGTAATTTCATATTTTTTTTTACCGGTAAATATATTATTTATAATGTAATAAATATCATATTAAAATAATTTTATTGTAGGATAACGATAAATTTCTAGCCCCGATTGAAGCAATTGTTTGAGCTCCTTTTTGTTTTTTTAAACAAAAAGAGCGAGTGCGGAAAGCGGGAAATAGCTTCAAAAAAGAAAAAACCTCATAATCAATTAAGATTATGAGGTTTAAACGTGGTCCCACCAGGACTCGAACCTGGGACCACCTGATTATGAGACACTTTTAATTTTTTTTCAATGATTATCATTTGTATTCATGTAGTTGTTTTTTAGGTGTTTGTGTTGATTGTGTTTTTCATGCGTTATCATATAAATACATTTTTTAGATAAAATGTTGCAGTAATTTTTTAACCTGTTTTTAATTTACGTAAGACTGCAATTGTTGCAGTTTTTGCAGTTAGAATAAAAATGTAACTTCCATTAATATGTCTCCGTTAAAAGATAGAAAAACACCTCTTTTAATTTCTGTATCTAAAAAGAAGTACTTTTCGTATTTCTTATACCTGTAAATAACGTATTCTATATTATTTTTTATGATGGTCTTTTCATATTCTAAATCAAATTCATACTCTTCATATTGACTACCAATAATAAATTGAGATAATTTAATCTGATTCATAATAACAATTAAATAACTCTACCTAAATAAAGCTTTCACAGAAAAATTAGTTGCTTCATTTAAATTGTCTGCATTTAATTTTTTTTTTATATCTTTTGAATAATCACTTCTAACTAAAGTGAAGTTTATTGATGATATATTGGATAGTTTTAGTTCTTCTATCTCTTTAGTAGATAAGTAATAAACTGCTGTACTTTGCTTATCTGGATAACCTTTGATATTTCTATCAATACATTTAATTGTTTTACCACCTTCAAGTCTGAGTAAAATATTTCCTGTAAAAAGAGTATCGGAATCATAAACATAATTGTCACTATCATCATACTTAACATATAAAATGCCTCCATTGACTTTTCTAGCTATTGTTACTTCTAATTTTTTGTCATTATGTATTCCTTTCCCATTTGATTCAAATGGAATACTATTCATTTTAAAATTAAATGTTCTTGTTGACTTATAAGACTTTTCATTTATATATACTTTGCCTTGCTTATTTATCTCTTTTTCTATTCTTAAATCTAATTTACTTTGAAGTTTATTTAAAAATATTTCTGAATAAGATTTATCTAATGGTTTTAATACATTTAAAATTGGTTTAGAATTTATACTAAAGCATTTTTTAAAACTTAAAAAATCCTTTTCTAACTCTTTCTTCTCTGGAGCATTAAAGTGTACTTTATACAGCACATCTTTTTCATTAAAATTACCTTGTTCTAACATATATATCCATTTATGATATATTTTTATTACTCCAAAGTATTTTTCATTTTTAGAAGTATAATTATCAATTAACAAAGCATTTCTACCATCAATTTTAATGAACTCTTCTTGTACTCCTTTACTCTCTTTATCTTCTTTAAAGCTATTTAGAACAAAAGAGTAAAACTCAAATTGTCTTTTAATTATTTCTTCTTTTGATAAATGTGTTTTTTCATATGATAAAGGAACTACTGTAACATCATAATTATCATGAAGATTTCGAAAAACACCTTTTTCTTTTTTATCAAAAAAAGCTAAAACATTAGTTTTTCATTACATACCTTATAATGCTTTTTATATATGTTTCTTGGAATGCTATCCAAGTAATCTAAAGGACTTTTCTCTTCTTGCCCTTTTACATTAATCGTTATCATGATGACTAGAGCTATAAATAAGTTACTTTTCATTTTTAATATTTAAACAAACATAATTAATTATCATATATGATAACCAAAAAAGCTAATTAATTATCATTTTTGATAACATTAGAAAAGGATATAATGACAGATAAAGAAAAATTACAGTTAACTGTAGGTAAGCGAATTAAAGAGATTAGAGAATCTAAAAATATAGCCCAACAAGATTTAGCTGCTGCTTGTAATTTTGAAAAATCTAATATGGCAAGATTGGAATCTGGTAAAACAAATCCAACATTATATACTCTTCAAAAAATTGCTAAAAATTTAGATGTAAAGCTTTCATTTTTAATTGATATTGATTAATAATTAAGTTTTAGCTATTAATACCTATCTGAATCTTTTTGAACTTTTAGATTAATTGACTTTTTTACTCTTTTTAGGTGAGATTACATGAGTCCATTATCTGCAAAACTGTAATAATCATCTTTTGTAACTATTATATGGTCTAATATTTTCATGTCTAGTAATTTACTAGCATTAATTATTTTGGTGGTAATATCTTTATCTGATTTACTAGGGGTTAAATTACCTGGTGGATGATTATGTGCTAATATAATTCCATGAGTGTTACATTTTAAAGCTACTGAAAATAATAGTTTAACATCTACTATTGAACTTGCTGTACCTCCTTTAGACAAGAGATAAACCCCTAATACTTGGTTATTCCTATTTAATAATAATACTTTAAACTCTTCTTGTAGTTCCAATGTATTTTTATTCCAACAAGCTAATAAAAAACCATAAGAGGATTTACTATTCGTTACTTTAAGTTTTTCTGTGTTATTGATAGTGTATGACACTTTTACTTCTGCTATATTCATAATTGTAATAAATTAGTAAAACCACCAGAATAAATAATATATCCATCATCAAAATTTTAAAAGAAATATTCAGATTGATATAATTTATTGTTCTGGTGGTAAGAAAAAAATCACCAGTTCTGTCCATTCTTTATAGTAATAATGGACAAGACTGGTAAAATTGTTACATAGTTGGCTCTAGTATTCCATTTTGACTAAAAATGTTTTCGCCTTTGAATGTTTCTTGAGGAATATGTTCTACTTCTTCTGGTGGTAAGAATATATAAGTATGAGTTAACTCTATAACTTCTCCTGTTTCTTTTACAGTATACTTATAAGGTTCACAATCTTGCTTTTTAATACTTCCATCCATTTGAGTACCAATTAAACCTTGGCAAATAGTTTCATCAAATGTTGAAGGCACATTAGCTTTTTTTGCTGTAGCATAGAAATTTCCTGTAGCTTTTGACCTAATCATTTCTATACTTCCTTGCACTTCCAAAACATAAAATGTAGTCCCATCTTCTTTTGGTCTTTCCTTGTAGTTGATAATTGTTACCATTCTTTTTTAATTTTTAAGTTGAGTATTTCCTTTTGAAACAATAAAATGACAAGCAGAAAAACACAGCTTTCAACTTGTGTTTACTATACTAACTTGAAAAAAAAATTCCATATATAGAGGCAGGGGGGAGTTTTCTTCCTAAGAATGGGTGGGGGTGTTACATGAGGTGGTTTGAGGATGTGAATTTTAAAATTAATAATAGAATAAGCTAATTAGTTGTCAAGAATTGTCTTTTCATATACTGTAAGCTTTTTACTAAAATTAAATTTTTCAGGAAACATTTCTTTATTAAAATCATATACTCTTATTTCTAGAGTAGTTGCGCCATTTTCTCTTAACTTAAATTCTGTTTTTTCAATAAGTTTTTTTCCAACACCTTGTTTTTTATAGTTGTCCAGAACGTTAATAAAAAGTATTTCCCCAATAGTATTATTTTTAAGTAGCAAGTTCTCTTTGATTAGGTATATCTTACCAATTATAAATCCGATTATCTTGTTATTTGACTCAGCTACTAAAATTATATAGTTTTTATCCGCGTATGATTTTTTTAAAACATGCTTGTACCAGTCAAGTTCAATAGAACTTTTAAAATCTTTTCTATTAGATTGATGTTTAGAATTTAATAGTTTAAAAAGATTAACTATTTCTTTTAAATCTTTTTTTTCTGCACCTCGAATTTTCAAATTAAATAATTTTGATTAATGTTATTTTTTCTAACTTTAGAATGTTTTTATAAATTGAGTAAATTGTTTCAATTATTTTTACTTGGGAAATAAAAATTTTATGCTCTGAAATAGAATAATCTTTTAACAGGATTTTTTGATCAAATAAAAGCCTTTGCTGTCTTTTTAATTTTAATAGCAATAAGTCCTTTTTCATTCTTTCAATTTTTAAGTCACTTAGTAAATCTTCAATCTTTAAATGGGTCTCTTTTATAACGATAGACGATTTATCTCTTTTTTGCTTAATTTTTAGTTTTAAAACCTCGTATTCGGTATTTACTTTTATAAGTTCGGTTTTTTGTTTTTTAAAGTTTAAAATAGGAATACTTAATGAAAGTGAAAAATTTTGACTTTGATTAGGTGTTTGAAAGATTCTTTGATATTCTTGAGCAGAATTGTTATAACCAATACCTAATGATAAATTTGCTTTGTAAAATTTATTACTTTTAAGCTCTTTAATGTTTTTCTCATATTGCAGGGTCTTTTCGTTATCTAAGTCATTATTTATTTCAGTAAATTTATTTAGATAAAAGGCTACATTTTTTAGATTAAACTTTGTATTAGGAATAGTTAGAGAATCTAATGTGTTAAAAAATGAGTTATTGAAATAAGTATTGTTTATTTTTAAAACTTGTAGTTTTTTCTGTCTGTTTAAATATTTTAAATTTTGTTTCTTTTCAATGAGTTTTATGTTAATGTCTATGGAGTCAAATAAAATTTTATTACCAGATTTAATTAATTTTGAGATAAGAAACTTATATTTTTTATTAATGAGAATTTCTTTAATTAAAGTTTTTTCTTTTTGTCGAAGAATCAAAAAATTAAAATAATCATCAATGGTTTTCTTTTTTAAAGAAATAAAATCCTTTTTTAAATTTATATTTAAAGCTTTTGTTCTGGCATTGTTTATTTTTATGTCCCACTTCATTGCGCCAAAGAAATTTAGAGGTTGATTAAGATTTATTCCTAACCAAGAAGCAGAATAATTAGTGGTTTGTTGTTCGTTCCTAAAAACATCTAATCTATTAAAAGAATTTGATATAGATATTTTTCCTCCAGTTAGAGGTATTTTTTGTGAAACAGAAAAGTTTAATTTAGAACTAGCAGTATTGGATTCTCTAAAGGCGTAACTACCATCAGGTTGTAGAACTTCGGTTATAGATCTGCTATAGCTAGGGAGTGTGAAGTTAAGAGATATGTTAGGTAAGAGGCTTTTTTTAAAGATTACATCTTTTAAATCTGTTATCTCATTTCTTTTTAAAATTTCTTTATGAAAATCTGTTTTTTTAGAATAATTAATAAAGTCTTCTATTGAATGTGTTTTTTGAGATAGGCAAATACAAGATGAGAATAAAAAAATAGATATGAAGGCTCTATTACAGGGAAATAAAGTTAACAAATGATTCATTTTAGCAGTTAATTGTGATGAGTTTTGATATTATATATATGAAACCACCAAATAAAGATAATACAATTATAGATAATATATAATAAATGTGATTTCTGTTAATTTCTTTTTTAGAGAATTTCTTTAACTCAATATTGTCGAATCTAGGCTTTAATTTTCTTTTTGTTAAAAATAAATAAGAAGGAATAATTACCGCCATGATTAAGTAAATTTTTATTCTGTGATCTGCTAAGTTTAATTCTAAATTAAAAACACAAAGAGATGAAATAAATAAGAAAATAAGAATTAATAATGAGGCGACTCCTAGAGAATTTCTAAAAAACAAATAAGTCAATTCTTTAGATTCTTTTGTGTTTTTATTAAATTTATGAAGATATACAGAGTGTATTATATTGTATAGATAATTAATTTTCATTTTAGATACTTTTTAAGCAGCCTATATAGTGTTTTATATAAGCTGCTTTAGTTTAATTTTTAATATCCGTAATCGTAATCGTAATCGCAATTACCTCCTCCATAGCCTCCTCCATAGCCACTTCCAGCAGACATTCCAGCTCCGACTAAGCCAATAAGTAAAGACATACCGCCAATAGCTATACCAACTGGTCCATGAACAACAATTGCAGCAGCACCTAAAGTAGTTGCAACTGCATTTATTGTGTCTGTATCTTCCCAAGAGTCATCATCAGTAAGTGCTATAGCAACTTCAGACACACCTATGACTACACCTGCAACTCCAATTTTAGATCCTACAGATTTTAAAACACTTGTCGTAGCTCCTAACTCTTGCATTATTAAACCTAATCCTTCTGTTGCAGTACCTGTAAATCCAGCACCTAAACCAACAGCACTAGCTGCTGATCTAAATTTATCTAAAACTTCATTCGTTTCAGAATCCGAAGCATTACCTTGGGCTACGTTTAATAAGTTAGATTGGTTAACATGATTGTCATTGGTTCCATTGTCAGTATTATCAGAGCATCCACTTCCACCTCCGTAATCATCTCCATAATTACCTTCATAATTATCACTATAATTATCACCAGTCATATCATCCCACCAATCACCATAGTTTACATTATCTCCTCCGTTAGAGAATCCATCATCAGTTAAATTTCCTAAATCAACTTCATCTAGATATTCATACCAAGCTGTGTAACCACCATAAGTTTTTTTTTGAACTTCTTTAGGAATCATTGGGAATTCCAAAACATTTTTTTTCATTTTCATTTTTAATTAATACATACTAGACTGTGAAAATTTTTTTAAATATTGTTCTGTATTTTATATAACAATTTTATAGTTTCGCAGCAATTGCAACAAACATAAAAAAAAATATGAAATTAGATAAGTTAATAATAGAAAAAATCAAGAATTTTGTAAGTAGCTATTATAATTATCAATATGCTAGTATGGTTACTGGTAGTTTTGTAGATGGTAATAATAATGAGTATTCAGATATTGATGTTTTAATATTTACAAAGGATAAAAGAAAAGTTTTCAGTGAAACATTATCTTATGAGGAATTAAAAATTCAAGCAATAGTTTTGCCAGTTCAAAGTATACAAGAAATTTTTTGGGTAGACTATATTACAGGAAAAGGAGCATATATTAATATGATTTCTAAAGGACTTTTTTTGAGTGGTAATAGTATCTTTATTAGAAACTTGGTTTCTCATGCAAAAAAGACAAAGTCTTTAGGAGTACAACCTATTAGTGATGTAGAGATGTATAAGTCAAGAGTCAAAATATCATCATTATTAGATGACATTATGGGAGGAAAAGAAATCTCAGATTTGTATTTATCTATTTTTGGGTTGATTGATGAAATGACTAATTTAAAGTTAAAATGTTCAGGAAGTTGGTGTGGAGAAGGTAAGCATAGGATGAGGCAAGTCAGAGCCTTAGATTTTTCATATTATAACAAGTTAATTTTAGCTATTGATAGCTTATATAAAAATAAGAATAAGAAGAAAATCATTGAGTTAGCTAAGAATCAATTGGATTCATATGGTGGTTATTTACCTTATCATAGTGAGTTGGGTACGACGTATTCTAAAGTGTCTTCAAATAGCTTGGTTGTAGAGATGAAAGTAAAAGAATCTTGTGATGATATAGAGCTGCTAAATTCTGTAGAAGAAATTAAAAAATTTCTTGATAATTTGAAGTTCAATAATCTTTCTTTTTATTTTTATAAATCCTCACCTGTAGGTCAAAATAAATTAAAACAAGAAATTTACATAGTTATAATAGCTGATAAAGATTTTCTTAATGATTATTTAATTGACAGATTAAAGATGTTAGTGAAAAATAAAAATAAAATAGTTTTTAATTTTCCTTTTAAGCTCGATCATGAATATAGATTTACTAATAATAATCTGTATGCTCAAGTTCTACCTACTTTTATTAAGGTGTCAAGATTTTTAATAGATAATAAAAATGAATTTAATAAAGAGTTTCAATTAAAATTTTCGTTAATATTCTTGAAAAAAATAAAAGAAAATATATTTGAAAATAATTCAGCCTCTTTTATTGCTTTTATAGATTATCTATTTAATTGTTGGTTTGTGAATTCTTATGATGATGGTTTAAGTCAAAGGTCAAATGAGCTTTTTGATAAAAGAAATAATGTTTTAAATAGTTTTAATAGTTTGTATCAAGAGCAAAAAAAACATCTAAATTATATTTATAATGAATCAAATATTGATGATATAAACTTATTAGAAGAGGAGGTAAAGTTGTTAGGGAAAATAAGAAATGTTGATAGTATTCCTCTTTATAAAGCGTATTTACTAGGAACTGAATTTAATATAAAAAACAGAAAAAAAATGTCTTTTTATAAAGAGTATGTTTTTAGGGTTTTATCAACAGTATTAATTGATAATTACTTCATTTCATATGTGCCTTTTATAATATCTAAAATTGAAAGAAATGAGTAAAAGTTTACCTCATTATTTTCAAACTGAAAGTAATACTTGCGGGTTGTTTTGTTTGAAAATATTATTTAAGTATCACGGAGTTATTTTTGATGAGAAAAAATATTTAAATAAAATAATAGATAAAGGCTTATCAATGTATGACTTATGTCGTATTTCTGAAAATCAAGGCTTTATGTCTAAAGCTTTTGAGTTAACAGTTGATGATCTTGAAAATTTTGATTACCCAGTTATATTGCATTGGGATGACAATCATTATGTTGTATTATTGAGTATAAATAAAAATGAGTTTGTAATTTCTGACCCTGCAAAAGGAACTTTTCAGATTAATAAAAAAGAGCTTAAACAAAAATGGATTAATGATCGAGGAGAAAAAGGAAAATTAATTTATTTGGAATCTTCTAAAAGGGAAGATGCTACAAATAACATGAAAAGTGCTAGTGCACTAACAGCATTGAATTTTTTATATAAACACTTATTACCCTATAAAAAAAATATTAAGGAATTAATATGGATTATGGTTATAATATCTATGATTTATGCTGTTTTACCTTTTGTATCTAGATCTATTATTGATATTGGTGTTGAGGGGAGAGATTTTGATTTTATAACAATAATATTAATAGCTAATATTGCTTTATTGATTTTTAAAAGTGTTGGAGAATGGATTAAAGCTACTATCTCTTTGCATATAGCAAGTAGGATAAAAATATCAATAATTACAGAGTATTTTATTAAAATTTTTTCTCTACCAGCAAACTTTTTAGAAGGGGTATTGATTGGAGATATAATTCAACGTTCTAGGGATCAGGAAAGAATTCAACAATTTGTTTCTAATTCAGCTATATCAATAATAATGTCCTTACTTATAATAATAATATATGGGGTAATTCTTCTAGTTTTTAATAATGTTTTGTTTTTGTTTTTTTTATGCTTTACGTTACTTTATGTTATCTGGGTAATGTTTTTTTATCAAGTAAGAAAGAAAATGGATATAAAATATTACGAACTAATGGGAGAGAACCAAAGTTCATGGATTGAGCTTTTAAAAAATTATGAAGATATTAAGCTTAATAATTATTCATTGAATAGGAGGTGGAAATGGGAGAAGATTCAAGGAAGTATTTATGAAATAGGAATAAAGTTATTAAATGTTGATAGGGTTCAAAAACTAGGTGCAGATTTTATCAATGGGGTAAAAGATATTTCATTAACGTTTTATTCGGCTTATTTAGTTATAGAGGGAGAGATTACTTTTGGGACATTAATATCTGTTCAGTTTATTATTGGGCAACTGGGGGTGCCAGTTAGTGAATTGATAAATTTCATTAGGTCATCCCAATCAGCATTTATAAGCTTTTTAAGGATAAATGAGATTGAAAGAATAGAAGAGGAACAAAAAACAGGGGATTATCTTGTTAATGATTTTTCATCAATTAACAACGATATTGTTTTTAAAAATGTTTCTTTTAGATATAGAAATGATAAAAGAACAATATTAAATAATATATCATTTAGAATCCCAGAAAATAAGACAACTATGATAGTTGGAGCAAGTGGAAGTGGTAAATCTACAATAATGAAATTGTTAACAAAGACATATGGAGAGTATGGAGGTAATATTTATTTAGGAAATGAAAACCTTAAAAACTTTGACAATTTCTTTTTAAGAAAAAGAACCGGGATTGTTCTGCAAGATAGCGCCTTGTATTCGGATACAATACTCAATAATATAGTATTATCTGAAGAAGATGTTTATACCCCTAAATTAGTAGAAAAAGTTTTAAGATGGGTAAATTTTTATGAAGAAGTATATCTATTTCCTAAAGCATTGAATACTATTCTCTCAGAAGGAGGTAAAGGGTTAAGTCAGGGGCAAAAACAAAGACTGCTACTTGCTAGAGCGCTTTTTAAAAGACCTAAATTTTTATTTTTAGATGAAGTTACAAATGCAATTGATTCAATCAGTGAAAAGAAAATTATGGATCTTTTTAGTAACGGTTTGAAGAATCAAACTATAGTAATGATATCACATAAGTTATCAACAATAAAATACGCAGATCATATAATAGTAGTTAATGGAGGTAAGGTAATTGAAACTGGAAATTATGCTGAATTAGCATCAAAAAAAGATACACATTTTTATAATTTATTTTCGGAACAAATTAAAAGTTAGTATTATGAATTATAGTGATAAATATGAGTCGGAGGAGTTAAAAGAAATAATCTTAAGTAAATCTATTAGTAATTATAAAATGATTGTTTTATATATTTCGATTATTTTAATGTCTACAATTGCCTTAGGATTTCTAGTTAAATATCCTGAAAAAATAATAGGGAAGGGTTTTGTAGTTTCTAAAGAGCAAGTAAATAATATATATAGTCCTAGTAATGGAGTTATTGATTTATTTATTAAAGAATATTCTTTGGTAGAGAGAAATCAAGTTTTAGGAATAATTAAAAGTACAGCGGAATACAGTGATATAAATAAGTTAAAAGATATTTTAAAGACCTTTGATTTAAAAGATATTAGGTCGTTTAATATTAATAATAAAACTGAGTTGGAATTAGGCGAAGTAGAAACACCTTACTATAATTTTATACTAGCTCTTCTTGAATATGAAAACTTAACAAAAATTAATATTGCTAATAAGAGAATTGAAAATATTAAAGAAGAAATAAAAAGAAATAACAAGACTGTTTTTAGTGAAAAAAAATCAAAAAAACTTATAAGTCAAAAAAAGAAAATAATTGAAAATAAATATGTTGTTGATTCATTGTTGTTTTTTGAAAATTTAATAGTTAAGGATAAGTTTAATTCATCTAAAATCTCTTTTCTTAATAATAATGAAAAACTGATTAATTCTGAAATAAAAATACAGTCAATATTAAACAAGAATGATAAATTATTAGGTGAAATTACTTTATTGAATAAAGATAGTGAAAAGCAATTTCAAGAAGCTCTATTTGCAATTGAAAAAAATTTTTTTAAACTAAAAGCTTCTATTGCTCTTTGGGAACAAAGTTATGTAATTAAATCGCCTATTGCTGGTTCTGTAGAGTATTCAATGCCTTTTCTTAATACTGCTCAGTTTGTGAAAAAACACACTCCTCTTTTTATAGTTTTACCTAAGGTTGAGGAAATTTATGTCAAAGGGGTTATGTCTTCTATAGGATATGGAAATATTGTTAAAGGAGATTCAGTAAATATTAAACTTGATAATTATCCATACAAAGAATACGGGATTGTCAAGGGGGTTATTAGTGAGAAATCTAGAGTTTATCATGATTCAATTTATTATATTAAAGTTGACTTACCTTATGGATTAAGCTCAAAGTCAAAGTCAAAGTCAAACTTGAACTTTTCTTATAATATGTCTGGAAAAATAGAATATCAAACTAAAAAAACAAGTATAATCAAAAGAATATTTGGTAAATTGAATAATTTAAATGATTGATACTAGATTTGTGTTTTTAAACACAAATCTAGTATCGAGAATAAATTTATATTTTAGAGTTGTAAAAAAAATGAATTATTAATAATTTTATGAGCTTATTCTTCTCAAAAAAAAGGTAGATATCAACTTAAAAACCAATGATAAGAATTACCATTGATAGCTTTAGAGATGGAATTTGTAAAATCAAATGCGTTTACATTTCTATTTAAAAAAGTATCAATGTAGCTACTCTTATTGGCTGAAGTAAATAAGTTGTAAACATTCCAAAGATTAATATTTCCGTTTTCATTTTTACAAAACCTTTTATCTTGGTAAAAATCCTTTGCAATAGTGGAAATTTGTCCATCATTTAATTGTAATTTTTCATCCTTTGGTAAAAACTGATATAGTTTTGCTCTACCTATAAGTTGAGCAAATTGATTTTCAGTAAGATGATAATTTGTTAAATTACGTAATGAGTTAAAGTGTTTTTCTGCTTGATAAGACTGAATTAATTCTAAAACTTGCTTCTTTAACTCTATGTAGTTTGAGGCTCTTATTTCACTTTTAAATCCATCAGTAGAGACACATAAGTTACAGCATACCATATTTTGGAAACCTATAAACACTTGAAATTTCTCAAATGACTTTTTACTGTATAAATTCTCTCTGTTATAGGCTCTAACTCCTCCTACTACCAGAGAAATAAAATTACCATTAACGCTCTCTTTAATTGAAGGAATCCTCATAATAAAAGCCATTCTCTCAAAATATTGAGTCTTTTCATTATCAAATAATTCCTTGGCTGATTTATGTATGGCTTCTGGAGTTCTCCCTTTAATTTGGTGACTTACTCTTATTTCTGGTGATTCAATATTGTGATTGGGAAAACGCTATTAACACAATCTTGAGTGATTTCTATAAATTCTTGATGACTGATAGTCCTTTCATTGTCTTTAGCAAAGACAGGTATTATACAATCATTTTTAAAACAAGAAAGGCTAACCTCTTTAGTGTTAGCCTCTATAAACGGATTTTGTTTAAGTTCTTCTTTTATTGTCTGTTGTGGTAAAATAATTGAACTACTTATTGGCAGTTCTTTTTCCACAGTAATATTTTTCAAGGGTTGATTATTACCCTTATATACTGGTATTAATTCCATTGTGTAAAAAGTTTAATTTTAATGTGTAATTAGTTCAATAATTACTTAAAAAAAGCGATAATTTTTTCAGTAGTAGAAATGTCTAATCCAATATCAGGATTAGTTTGAAAAAAGTATTTTTTTTGTTCTTTTAAAAAATCATCTTCATCATCTAAAATAACATAGTTGATAGGAGTTTTAAAGTGCTTTTGGTTATCTGTTATCCAATTTTTAATTTCAACACCTCTTAAATTAGGAGTGTCAGGTTCAAAAGTTGATAAAATTTCTGTTTTACCAAGTATTCTTCCAGTAAAATTAATTGACTTAAATAAATCTTGTAGATTTTGTAAACTCCTAATTATCCTCCAAGAAGAGGATATAATTATTCTAGTTTCAGTAACAATTCTATTTAAGTATTCAACACAAACAGGGTCAAAAAAACGTTTAACAGAAGTTTCAAAAGCTTTACAATTATCTGAGTTATGCCATTGCTTACTGTTAAGTACTCCGTCTATATCTAAAAATAGAATTTTCATAAAGCTAAAATAGTGAAATATATTAATGAGTTAAGTGATTTGTACTTCCATTTGAACTAAAATTATTGAGATTAGTTAATTGTTCTAATTGTTGCTTTTTACTTCTAAACTGCGGTTCTAAATTTTGTTGAAAATCAGAGTGTTTATTGTAAATAGTAGTCAATTCTGAAATGGACAAGCAAGAGTTAATTTTATCAACCACTTCTTTTACAGTAATTGGTTTTGAGTTACACCATTTTAATAACCGTTCTCCTGTTTTTGATGAGATTATAAATTCAGGTTTATTCATAAAAAGCCCTGTTCTATCTTTACTAGCTTTAGCTAAATGTTTGTCGTTTATTAGTTCAAAATTTACTGTTAACTCATACTCAAATCCTTCACGAGTAATTTCTTTAGTACCGTGTTTAATAACCTTAGTTCTACCATTTGAACCTACATCCAAAGAATAATCAATTTTTCTTCTGGTGGTTGTAATAATATGGCAAGTGGACTGTAAGATTTTATCAATAAAGGCTTGATGTCTTGGTGTTACTTTTCCCCAATCTTGGAATCTTCCTCCTAATTGTTCATGTATTTGTAAACAACCTCCAGTACCATTCCATTCATGGGTAATTGAATCAATAATACAAACTTCAATTCCTGCTTTTTCACAAATTGCTATAGCTTGTATATATCTTTCAGGAGAAAATGGAGCTTGTAAGTCTAATACATTAAATTCTCCGAGGTCAGAATATAAACTTGCAGATGAGTTTTCTGTATCAATTACAGCTATTTTAGTCCAGTCTTTTGTCATTCCGTAAGCTAATAATAGAGCAGAATGAGTTTTACCAAATCCTGATGCTCCAGATATTCCTAATCTTAGTTTTACATTTTGTTTTTTGCTTTTTTTTAATTGCATTGTTTTACTTGTTAAGGTTAATATTTAATTTGTTTCATATGAAAATGAAAAAGATTAATTTCGTTCTGAAACTAACCTTTTGTGTTGTTTGTTATAAGTTTATAAATTTTCTACTTTCCTTATCTAAATCTTCATTAGAAAACTCTTTGAGGTAGGCAATTGTAACAGAAACATCACCATGTGCCATCATTTCTGTAATTTTCTCAATAGGAGTACCTGTCATCTTTAATACAGTAGCAAAAGTATGTCTAGCTATGTAAGAAGTTGGCTTTTTCTTTAATCCAGCTAATTTTGCTATCTCTTTAAGTTTTCTGTTATATCTTCTGATAACTTTATGCCTTCTATTATAAATTTGAGTAGGTGTTAAATCATCTTTTAATAGAATAGGGAAAACATATTCGGTATCTCTACTCTGATTTTTGTAATAATTTAGACTTTCCTCTAAAGGAGGTATAATTTCAAGATTCAATTTTCCTTTTGTTTTTGAGCGTATGTAGTAAATTCTGTCATTTTGAATGTTAGACCATTTTAAATGCATCATATCTTTAAAGGGCATTGCTAATTTAATATAGATAGTGTTTTATTTCGATAATGCATTAATAATAATATGGATAATTCGAGCATTTTGATACTTTTAGAATAGCATTTTGACTTTCTTCTCATCCTTGCTAAAAAATGTCTAAACAAACTATTGTAGCCTTCTACTGTAAATGTTTCTGCTTTTGATTGCAGGTGTTTATCCTTAGGAATTACCGCTTGATATGGTTTCCAATAATCACTCGCAATAGTTTTCATTTGATTGTCTTTAATTCCTTCCCAAAACTTTTTGGCTGTTTTTGTGCTTCTATCTCCAATAACGAAGTGGAGGAATCTTTTACCATATCTATCAACGGCAATCCAAATCCAACAGTAGTTTTTTTATGCCCAATATAGCTGTGCATCTCATCAACTTCTACCATTTCTATATCTTGAGATTCTGATTGTAAGCTAGAAATTTCGTTTCCAAAGGCTCTAATCCAGTTCAAAACACTAACATTACTTACCCCCAAAAGTCTTCCGATAGAACGAAAACCTACCCCTTCTAAATACAGTTGCAAAGCTTTCTTTTTTGTCGATAGTGGATAATCACAAGAGCGCCTTTCTACGGTGTAATTATATCCACAAGATTTACACTTGTATCGCTGAATACCTTTTATTACGTCATTTTTAATCTTCTTTTCGCTCTTACATTTTGGACAATCCATATTCTTTTATTTTTTTCTAAGATAGATAAACTATATTAAATTAGCAATGCCCATTTTTAAATTTGATTAAAGAGTTCATAGTTCCTTTATAAGCTTGTGCGTTACCAATTTTTCCAGATCGAGTTAATTCATCAATTATTTCTTTAAAAAAATCAAAGCATTAATCTCTACATTTTTTTTTGATACCTCTAAATTCTTGTTCAAATTCCTTTAACGAAAAATCAGATTGAGTTAATTGGTAATTTCTTATGATTTCTAAAGCTCTCGATTTTAATTTTAGTAACATTTCATTTTCTAATTGATAATTAGGGTGTTTCTTAGTTAATTCATCATTAATAAAATGTTCTTTTTTGCATTGTAAACCAAGGCTGATATTTTTTCTCTTACGGTCTTTTAATATTCTTAAATAGATTGCATGCTTACCATTAGACAATGGTTTATTATCAAGCATCAATTTTATTGTTGCCTTTATCATAATTAATATAATTTTTTAGGTAAACTGCCTCAGAAAAGAGGCAGTTGTTACAGGTATTACAATAGTTACATACTTACAGTTTTCTGTATGTACCTTTTTTTACTTTTCGAATAGCTTTTTTTCTTTGCCATTGAGCTAATTTATCATCAATAGTTCTCTTGGGAATACCTTTTTTTTCCCTGAATCTATTGCTTCCTTTCTTGAAAAAACATGAGTTAAAGAGTCTAGAATTTATTCATCTTGAATAGATAACACTCCATTATCAATAGTGTTGAATGTAAATTGACTGTGTCGTAATAGTGTTTTTGTAAGATATAACGCAGTAATAAAATCTCTATCTGAACATATAATACTCTTCTGCTCCTTTATAGTTGACTTATTTCTTAACACTGTTAAAATCATAGCTATTCTAAATAAAACCAATCCGTGTCTATGTAGGTTTGAGATAAAAGCTTCTGAATGATTATTAATTATGTCATTCCTAATAGGTTTTATTCTACTTAAGAATTTCCTTTGTTGACTTTCAGTAAAAGAGAACTCTATAGGATCTGTTGTATTAGCTAATATTCCATAAAGGTCGTATATCTCTTCTCCGATTTTATTGAAAACTACTTTGTTGTTTCTAGTTTTTTGAGCAAAAACATTTTTAAACTAACTTACTTCATCAAAATTATATATAATAAATCTTGAAAACAGCCCATTCTCTTTTGATTTAATCAGAGGTTTTAATTGGTCTGGTGTTCCAGAAATAACCATGGCTAATTTTGGTTCTTTGATATCTTCGAAAATTTTTTCAATTTTTCTGCTTATTGAAATTGGTTCATGATAAAAAGCTTTCCGTAGTATATCTGAATAATTACTCCAATCATTATTTAGCATATTACTCATAGTATCAGCTTCAGATTCCATTATTAATACTCCATGTTGACTTGAACCTAAATAACTATACATTTCAGCATTACTAATATTAGCAGGTAAAATTTTTACTTGTAGATTAGGGCAGGGTTCAATATTGTCCTTATTCTTTTTCTTGTCTTGTTCACAAATTGAATTTTCTGTTCTACTATCATTAAGTATTTTATCATGAATTTTTTCAATTAAGATTCTTGAATTATTCATTACTCCCTTTTCTGATGCTGGTGGTGCAATAATTATTATATATAAATGAGGGTAAATATTTTCACCGTCATAAATTCCAAACACATTAGGAATACAATTACTTAATACGCCTAAGCTAGATAATAAGACTATATCCTTTTCTCTACCATCAAATAAATTTGTTAGAGATTTTAAAATATTTGGTAGATTCTTATAAACCGACTTTTCTATTAATCTTCTTTCCATAATTTATTGATTTGGATAATTTCTCATTTTAAAATCTTCAGGAAAATTATTACAATGCCTCTCTCCTTTCCAGTCCTTTAAATAAAATTGGTTTTTACTATACCATGTGCCGAATTGTTTAAAAAAGAATGGTGTATTACAGCTTCTTAATTGATACATAAGACTTAAAAACCAAGATAACTCAGATTTTCTATATAAGTATTTGCCTCTTTCATTACCCGATTCACCACCTATAACAGCCCAGTCAATAATAGATAACTCTCTATCTGTTAAATATATTTCTCCTAATAAAGGTTCAAATGATACCCACTTTACAGCACATTCAATATCTTCTAAATAATGAACTCTATTTAATGATTGCTGATTTTAAATTGTTACACCTAACCAAACATTAGGGTAGTTTTCAGTAGACCAATCTTTAGGTAAATTATCTTTAATTCTCTCAGGTCTTTTTGTTAGGATTAAATATTTGTGTTGCGGAGTTTTTTTAATTATCTCCCAAGCTTCATCTCTCCATTCATCTGCGTCTTCGATGAAAAAGTCAGACATTGAACAGGTAAATATTTTTCTTCCCTTTTTCCAGTTAAGAGGGCTTTTAAACCCTCTTTCATTTTTAACTACTTCATTTGGGTTTTTCCCTTTTCCAAGCATAATTCTGAACATATAACAGAATTTACATGCTTCTGACACTTTTTTACACCCACACCAAGGATTCCATGTTGAGTTTGTCCATGTTATTTTGCTGTTAACCATTGCTGTTCTTTTTTAAATGTTTAAGTATTTCAGTTTCCAAAGTTTTTTTGCTTTGCGATGTATTTGAAAGCATCCAGTTGTTCAGGTCTTTTTTACTGAAATATATTTTACCTCCATTTGGTTTGGTAAATTCTACTGCCTTTTTAGAAGTTAGTTTATATAAAAAAGATGAGCTAACATCTAAATAAACTAAAGCTTCATTAAAGCTTAATACCTCCTTTTGCATTATTAATTGTGCGTTTGGGATATTTTTTACACTTTCTGTGTTTTTTGTTTCCATAATTTTTAAAATTTAATGACACCCTGAGCTCATGAAATTTAGGTGTCGAATTACGGTTACAAAGCTATTGAGAGAAGAGCTTCATATTGAAACAAGAAAAAAAGGTTTTTGAACTATTTCTGTTTCAAGAAAAGGAATACTATTTGAAGAAAGTAAATCTTTGATTTTTATAATGCCTTATATTTTGATGGTCTATTAATTCTAGACTATTTTTAATATTTATGGTTTCTATTATAGGGTCATTATTATTGGATGGTATTTGGCAGATATGTAAAAAAACACCGCAGAATTTTAGAGATTGATTTTCTGAAATGTTTGGATAATTTTTTTCTAAAAAAGCGAATATGGAGATAACAACTTTTGATTTAATATAGTCTTTTCCTTTTTTGTAGTTGAATTGATTTGTAAGTTTAAGTAGTTCATCCTTCTTTTTAGAGAAATTACTTTTGTTTACATCGTAATATTTAGCAAGTGCTTCGTGTATTTCATCTAAAACAAAAAAGTTTTTTATAGTTTTTGATTGATTTGAGTTATACTTAAAAGAAATAGAGTGTAAATCTTTTTTGTTAGAAAAGGAGTGATTTATTACATCCAGTAATTTTATAAGGTCTTTTTTTTCATCTATGAAGTCTGTGTGTAAATTATTATCTAACTTATCATTATATAGAAGATAGTTTTTTTGAGTGAGAGCGGTTAGTGTTAGAAACTCATTAGTAAAAGATTCTAGATTAAATTCTTGTAAAAGTTTTTCTAAATGGTTTAAAGAAGTTTTAGGGAGTTGTATGATACTTTTAGAAGTATTGATAACTTCATCAAATAAGATAAACGTAATTTCTTTTATAGGGAAAATTTCTATAGAGATTAACTCAGATTCAAATTCTGTATAGATGGAATCCTTTGTGTATTTTTTTAACTTAAAAGTTTTCATAGACCACCAAATTTACAAAATGTTGGGATCAAGCATAATACTTGGGGAGAAATTTTAAAAAAGCTATTTTTGTGATTCCAAAAAAGACGATTTGAATATAGCTTTAGCCAAGTATTTTTTACCAGAAGGAATTTTAGATTATTTTGATATTGTTAAAGATAAAATTGAAAACGATCAGGTTCATTTTTATTTAGAAGAAAGGAATGTTCTTCCCAAAGAATATAAATCAGAAATAGCGCAATCGAAAGGATTTTTACCAGAAATAACGGTGGAAGATTTTCCTTTGCGAGGGAAATGTGTTTTACTTCATATAAAACGCCGAAGATGGACGCTTTTAAGTAGTCAGAAAATAATAAAAAGAGATTGGAATTTAATCGCAAAAGGCACTCGAATAACCAACGAGTTTGCCGATTTTTTAAAAGGTATCTCTGAATACAAATGCCGTAAGCGCTAGTAAATTCGGAGATTATTATAAATTCAACGGAAAAAGACTGCAATACCTTTACAAAAATAAATTAAGCGATTTTAAAAGTTGGCATCAAAAAGAACATGCTGAAAATAATCCAAAGAAGTTACGGTAGATATGGCTGGTGCAATGAATTTAATCGCCAAAAAATGTTTTCCTAAAACGGAAATAGTAACCGATAGATTTCACGTGCAAAAGCTTGCTTCTGAAGCGGTACAGGAAGTTCGAATTCGTTTGAGATGGGAAATTATAGATATAGAAAATGAGGCAATTTCAAAATTAAAAAACACAAGTACTATTTACAAACCTGAAATTCTTGAAAATGGTGAAACCAAGCGTCAGCTACTAGCGAGGAGCAGGTTTACACTTTTTAAATCACAAGAAAAGTGGACGGAGAATCAAAAAGAAAGGGCTGTTGTTTTATTTAATTTATATCTTGAGATAAAAAAAGCATACGATTTGTCACAGGGTTTAAAATCTGTGTTTGAAACGAAAACAGTAAAAGATATCGCCAGAACAAAATTAGCGCTTTGGTATAATAAAGTTGAAGATGAAAATTTAAAATGGTTTAATACCATCAAAAAAACGACACAACATCATTACAAACCTATTTTAAATTACTTCAATAACAGAAATACAAATGCTTCCGCAGAATCTTTTAATGCGAAAATAAAAGCTTTTCGAGCACAGTTTAGAGGTGTCAGGGATGTTACTTTTTTCTTATATCGCCTCACTAAAATTTATGCTTAATTTATGTAGCTCCCCAATAATTATGCTTGATCCAAATGTTGCAGGTATGTTGCAGGGAAAATAAAAAAGCACTTATAAATAATATGTAAGTGCTTGATTTTAAGAGTGGTCCCACCAGGACTCGAACCTGGGACCACCTGATTATGAGTCAGGTGCTCTAACCAACTGAGCTATAAGACCGTTTTAGGTTTGCAAAGGTAAGAACTTTTTTTAAATAAAAAAGCTTTTTTTAAACTTTTCTGCTCATTAAATTTTCAGCAAACAAACGAAGCCCACTTTTTGCAGCATCGCTAATGTTTAAATGTGTTAAGCTTTCAAATGACTTATTTGTGTAGTATTCAATAAGTTGCTCTGTATGTTTAGGGATGTTGTTTTTGGTGAAAATCGCAGAAACCGTCGCTATTTTTGCTTGGATATTTTCTTGTTTATTGTTGTAAAGCGTGGTTAATTTTTCTTTATCATCCGTATTTGCTACTTCAAAAGCTTTTAAATAGAGGTAGGTTTTCTTGTTTTCGATGATATCGCCACCAACTTGCTTCCCGAAAGTTTCAGGATCGCCATAAGTATCTAAATAATCATCTTGTAATTGAAAAGCAACACCTAAATGTAATCCGTAGTTATATAAATGTTGCGCTTGTTCTTCGTTCGCATTGGCTACAATAGCGCCCATTTTTAAGGCTGCTGCTACCAAAACAGATGTTTTTAGCGTAATCATTTTAATGTACTCATCAATAGTAACGTCGTTTCTGGTTTCAAAATCAACATCTAATTGTTGTCCGTCGCAAACTTCTAAGGCTGTTTTACTAAATAATTGTGCTAATTTTTGAAAAATTACAGGTTCGTAGTTTTCAAAATATTGATAGGCTAAAATTAACATGGCATCGCCAGATAAAATCCCTCTGTTAATATCCCACTTTTCATGAACCGTTTCGTGTCCACGGCGCAAAGGTGCGTCATCCATAATATCATCGTGAACTAGCGTGAAATTATGAAAAACTTCTACGGCTAGTGCGGCTGGCATGGCTTTTTTATAATCTCCAGAAAAAATATCGGAAGCCATAAGTGTTAGCATTGGGCGAATTCTTTTTCCGCCTATTTGAAGAATATAATCTATCGGTTCATAAAGGTTTTTAGGCTCTTTTAGTGTTTTTTTAGAAGCTAAGTAAGCTAAAAAGTCTGACTGATATTGTAGTATGTCCAAATCTTAAATTTTTTGTAAAAATAAGATAAACAAAAATTCTAATTGTTAGGTAATGTTAAAAAAACAATAAAACGAAGGAAACTTTTATTGTTTTTAAAGTTTCCTTGTGTACATTTGCAAATAATTATGAGAGATAAAATTTTAAATAAAGCGGGAGAAATGTTTTTAAACTTTGGTTTTAAAAGCATTACGATGGATGATATTTCAGGTGAATTAGGCATCTCAAAAAAAACACTGTATAAATATTTTTCAAAGAAAACAGAATTGGTAGATGCTAGTACAGAGGCGGTTCATAACACCATAAACGATGCTATTACAAAAATAAAAGAGAAAGAGTATAATGCTATTGAAGAGGAGTTTGCGGTAAAGGCAGTTTTTAAAGAAATGTTTAAAAATGCCAAGACTTCGCCTATGTTTCAGCTTAAAAAATATTACCCTGAAACGTATGCAAAATTAATGGATCGTGAAATATGCTTATTTCGAGATTGTAATATTGACAATTTAACAAAGGGTATTAAAGAAGGGTTTTATCGTGAAAATTTAAAAATAGATTTGATGGTGAATTTTTATTTTACCTTAATTTTTGGCGTTTTTGAAACAGAAATGTACGGTAGCGAAATGCAGGAGGTAATGAAAGTAGAATATGAAATTTTAGAATATCATATTAGAGCAATTGCCACTCAAAAAGGATTAGACGAATTATCGAAACAACTACAAATTATAAATTTATAAACTTAATAAACAATGAGGAAATACATATACACGGTATTTATATGCTTTTGCACAAGCTTTTTATTTGCGCAAAAACAACTTAATTTATCAATGCAAGAAGCTATTGATTATGCTATAAAAAATAGCTATGCCAATAAAATTGCTAAAAATGATATTAAGGTAGCAATTAAAAGAAAATGGGAAACAACGACTATCGGTTTGCCTAAAATTGATGGAAAGGTGGCGTATCAAAATAATTTAAAACAAGCCGTTTTATTAACAGATTTTAATAATGATGGTATTGATGAAGAATTGATTTTTGGTAAAAAACAAACCATGAATGCTACGGCAACGCTAAGCCAATTAATTTTTGACGGTTCGTATTTGGTAGGTTTACAGGCAGCAAAAACCTATTTAAAAATATCAGAACAAGCCAAGCAAAAAACAGCTTTAGCCACAAGAGAGGCAATTATAAACGCTTATGGAAATATCCTTGTTTCTGAAAGATTAATTGAAATTCTTGAAAAAAACACGGGTGTTTTAGAGAAAAATTACAAGGATGCAAAGAAAATTAATGAGAACGGATTAAATGAACAAGAGCAGGTGGAGCAATTAGAAATCACCTTAGGAAATGTTCAAAATAGTTTAAGAAATGCTGTTAGATTAAAGGAAATTGCCTATCAAATGTTAAATCTTTCTTTAGGAAATGATATCAATACAAAATTAACATTAACCGATAGTTTAGATAGTTTGATGCTTAACAGTAGTAGTTTAGCATTGCTATCAAAAACATTTAATTTAAATGGGCATATCGATTTTAAAATTGCCGAAAATAGTAGAGAAAGTAAGCGCCTATTAATGCGTTTAGAGCAAAGTAAAGGCTTGCCTAGTTTGAGTGCTTTTTTAAATTATGGGCTTGCAGCAAACTCTAATTCTTTTACTTTTTTAGATGAAAAACAAAAATGGTTCGGCTCTTCGATGTTTGGTGTTAATTTGAATATTCCAATATTTAGTAGCTTAGGAAGATCTGCTAAAACGGCACAGGCAAAAATTGAATTAGAATCGGCTGATATTCGTTTGGAAGAAATTAAGCAACAATTAAATTTACAAACACAATCGGCAAAAAGTGAATATCAGTTAAGTATTGAAAATTATGAATCTGCTATGAAAAACATGAAATTGGCAGAACGCATTGAAAAAAAGCAGCAAATTAAATTTTTTGAAGGAATTTCTTCAAGTTTTGATTTATCGCAAGCGCAAAATCAATTATACAGCCAACAAAATAACTACGTGCAGTCAATGTTAAACGTTATTAGTAAAAAGGCAGCCTTAGAAAACGCATTAAATATACCCTTAAAATAAAAAATGACAATGAGAAAAATATATTCACTACTAGCAATAACAGTATTTTTAGCATCCTGTTCAGGCAGTAAAAAACATTCCGTTGAGGCGGTAATTGCTTCTAACGATTTGGTAAAAATTCGTGCTAAGAAAACCAAGTTAAATAGTCAAATTCAGGTTTTATCCGAAGGAATTAAAGCCTTAGATACTAAAATTGCAATCTTAGATACTTCAAAAAAAGTGCCTTTAATTACGGTGGTATCTGCTAATAAAACAAATTTTAAGCATTATTTAGAATTGCAAGGAGCAGTTAAAACAGCACAAAATGTTTTGATATATCCTGAAATGCCAGGGCAATTGGTTCAAATTTATGTAAAAGAAGGACAGTACGTAAAAAAAGGACAGGCTTTGGCTAAAATAGATGATGCAGGGCTTTCTGATCAGTTAGCGCAAATAGAAGTACAGGCAGTTTTAGCTAAAACAACTTACGAGCGTCAAGAGCGTTTATGGAATCAGAAAATTGGTTCAGAAATTCAGTTTTTACAAGCGAAAACTACGTATGATGCTCAAAAAAATGCTGTAAGTCAATTAAGAAAAAAATTAGGGAAATCGGTTATAAGAGCGCCTTTTTCGGGTATTATTGATGATGTTATTAAAGAGCAAGGAATGGTGGTAGCGCCAGGAGCTGGTGCCGAAGTTTTTAGAATTGTAAATCTTTCTAAAATGTATATTGAAACAGCCGTACCTGAAAGTTATATTTTATCAATTAAAAAAGGTAAAAATGTATTGGTTGAGTTTCCTATTTTAGGAAAGGCTATTACTTCAAAAATTCGTCAGGCGGGTAATTTTATCAATCCTGCAAATCGTACTTTTAAAGTTGAAATAGCGGTTGATAATAAAGATAAAAGTATTAAACCGAATTTAACGGCTAAGTTAAAAATTAACGATTATACAAACCCTGATGCTATTTTAATTCCGCAAAGTATTATTTCAGAAAATGCCAAAGGAGAACAGTATATTTTTGTGGTAAACGATATTTTAAAGCAAGGAAGTAAGGTTCAAGGAATAGCAAAACAGATTATTATTAGCACCGGAAAAACGCAGGGCGATGTTATAGAGGTTTTAACAGGGCTTAGTAAAGGTGATAAAATTATTAAAGAAGGTGCTCGAAGTGTAAAAGATGGGCAGCAAGTAGAAATTTTATCTTCGGAAGAGGGAACTACTGTTAACGCTAAAAAATAAAGATAATGAGCGAGCAAAAAAAGCACGTAGATAAAGAATTCGGGTTGTCTTCATGGGCTATTAATAATAAAACCACCATTTATGTAATGATGGCAATTATTTTATATGCTGGTATTTCGGCATTTTTTAATATGCCGCGTGAAAATTTCCCTGAAATAAAGGATACTAAAATTTATGTAAGTTCTATTTATCCTGGTAATACAGCAGAAGATATAGAAAAACTAATTACCGATCCTTTAGAAGATAAATTAAAAACGGTTAGTAATATGACCAAAATAACATCAACCTCGCAGGAAGATGTGTCAATTATTACTGTTGAATTTAATGATGAAATACCTATTGAACAAGCAAAGCAAAAGGTAAAAGATGAAATAGATGAGCAGGTTTCAAGTGAAGATTGGCCTACTTTTAATGGGGCTAAAGTAGCACCAAATGTTTTTGAATTAAATATATCGGAAGAAACACCTATTTTAAATATTAATATTTCGGGTGATTATACTGTGCATCAATTAAAAGAATTTGCAGAGGTTTTACAAGATAAAATAGAAGATTTATCTGAAATAAAAAAAGCAGATATTCGAGGTGCTGAAGATAAGGAAGTTGAGGTGGCTGTTGATATTTATAAAATGATGGCTGCAAAGGTTAGCTTTGATGATATTTTAAGAGCTATTCAGGGCGGAAATGTAACCATGTCGGCAGGAAATATTATTGCCAGCGGACAGCGTAGAACCTTGCGTATTTTAGGGGAAATTGAAACTCCTCAAGAATTACAAGATTTTGTAGTGAAAACAGAAAAAGGCAATGCTATTTATTTAAAAGATATTGCTGAAATTACTTTTAAAGATAAAGATAAAACCACTTATGCTCGTCAATTTGGTGATCCGGTGGTAATGCTTGATGTTAAAAAACGTGCAGGGCAAAATATGGTTACCGCTGCTGAAAAAATTCAGCAAATTGTAAAAGATACCAAAGCCAATATATTCCCAAGTAATTTAACGGTAACAATTGCGAACGATCAATCGTCAAAAACAATTGGACAGGTGGATGATTTGGTAAATAATATCATTTTTGGAGTGATGTTAGTGGTACTTGTTTTAATGTTTTTCTTAGGATTTAAAAATTCATTATTTGTAGGTTTTGCCATTCCGATGTCAATGTTTATGTCGTTAATGATTTTACATTTAATGGGCTATACCATGAATACCATGATTCTTTTCGGGTTAATTATGGGGCTAGGAATGCTAGTAGATAACGGTATTGTAGTGGTTGAAAATGTGTATCGTTTAATGGATGAAGAAGGAATGACCCGCTTAGAGGCGGCAAAAATGGGGATTGGTGAAATTGCATTTCCTATTATTATATCAACAGCAACTACGGTAGCGGCGTTTATTCCTTTAGGAATGTGGCCAGGAACTATGGGGCAGTTCATGATTTATTTCCCAATTACTTTATCGGTTGTATTAGGGTCGTCATTATTTGTGGCTATTTTCTTTAATTCGGTAATGGTTTCTCAATTTATGAGTACTGAAGATAAAAATATCCCCTTAAAAAAATTAATTATCATCACCGCGAGTATTGGTGTTATTGGTATTTTGATTTTACTTTTCGGTGGTGCTGTAAGCCCGCTAGGAACTTTAATGGTTTTTACTGCGGTAAATTTTTGGCTTTACAGATATATATTACGCCCAATGGCAAATGGTTTTCAAAATAAAATACTTCCACTTTGGGAACGTCTTTATGAAAAAATGATTCGTGCTTCTTTAAAAGGATGGCGTCCTTACGGAATAACAATTGTAACGATTATTTTACTTTTTGTAGCGTTTATCGGTTTTGGAGCTTCTGTAAAAAGTAAGCGAACAAAAATTGAATTTTTTCCTGATAATACGCCCAATCAAATTGTGGTATATGTAGAATATCCGCAGGGAACAGATATTGAAAAAACCAATACCATCATGAAAAGTTTAGAAGCTCGAGTGACCAAGGTTTTAAATGAAGATATGTATATGGATGGCGACCGCAATTTCATGATAGAAAGTTCTATAGCACAAATAGGAGCGGGTGCAGGAAATCCTCAAACGGATGGTGGTTCGGCTGCCGAAATGCCACATAGAGGTAAAATAGTAGCCTCTATGCGTGAGTACAAATACCGTAAGGGTTTAGATAGTAAAGTATTAAAGAAAAAGGTAACGGATGCTTTGCAAGGGATTTATCCTGGGTTGTCTATTTCTGTTGAAAAAGACCCCGTAGGTCCGCCGGCAGGATATCCTATTAATATTGAATTAGAAGGTGAAGATTACGATGAATTAATTATTACTGCTGAAAAAATGCGTGATTTTATCAATACCAAATCAATTCCTGGTATTGCTGAATTAAAAATAGACGTAAACAAATCGAAACCAACCACATTGGTTGAGGTTGATAGAAAAAAAGCAGGTGAATTAAAAGTGAGTACTTCTCAGGTAGGAAAACAACTGCGTAATTCTATCTTTGGAAGCAAAGCTGGTGTCTATAAACAAGCTGGTGAAGATTATGATATTTATGTTCGTTTTAATAAAGATAACCGCTACAATTCAAGTGCTATTTTTAATCAAACGATGACTTTTAAAGATATGTCAACAGGACAGGTTAAATCTGTTCCTGTTTCGGCAGTAGCAAAACAGCGTAACAGATCAGGTTTTAGTGCCATTAAGCATAAAAACGTGAAGCGTGTAGCAACGGTATATTCGGCATTAGCGCCAGGTTATACCGATGCCGCTGCAATTGTAAGTGAAATTCAGAATGAAATGAAATCGTTTACAGGTTTGCCTAAAACAGTACATGTTGATTACACAGGGCAAATTGAAGAGCAGAACAAACAAATGACCTTTTTAATAGGTGCATTTTTCTCTGGATTAGGCTTAATTTTCTTAATTCTAATTTTCCAATTCAATTCTATTTCAAAACCTACAATTATTATGTTGGCTATCTTTTTAAGTTTGATAGGGGTATTTGGAGGAATTGTAGCATCAGGATCATCATTTGTAATTATGATGACCATGATGGGGATTATTTCTTTAGCGGGTATTGTGGTGAATAACGGTGTAGTATTGTTAGATTATACACAGTTATTAATAGACAGACAAAAAGCTGCACATAATTTAGGTAAAGACGACTTTTTAGAGGTTTCGGTATTAAACGAAGCCATTGTAAAGGGAGGAAAGGCACGTTTACGCCCAGTTTTATTAACGGCAATTACCACAATTTTAGGATTGATTCCTTTAGCAACGGGTTTAAATATTAATTTCTTTACCTTGGTAACAGAATTTGATGCAAATATATATGTTGGTGGTGATAATGTTATTTTTTGGGGTCCTTTAGCTTGGACGGTTATTTACGGGCTATTTGTGGCAACTTTTTTAACATTAATTGTAGTGCCGATATTATTCTATTTAGTAACTAAATTAAAGATGTGGTTACATCGTGTTTTCTAAATTTTTTATATTTTTTTGATAGATAAAAAAGGGTTAAAGGCAGGTTGTTTTTAACCCTTTTTTATATTTTTGAACTTATGAACGATAAAAATAATACTAATAAAGGTGTTTTTACGGTAGCTGAAATAAAACGAAAACTAGAGCACTATTGCGTGTATCAAGATCGTTGCCATAAAGAAGTAGAAGCAAAATTAAAAGAGTATAATACTGTTGCTGACGCTAGAGAATTAATTTTGTTAAGCTTAATGCAAGATAATTTTTTAAATGAAGAACGCTTTGCTAAAAGTTTTGCAAGAGGAAAATTCCGCATTAAAAAATGGGGAAAAAACAGAATTGTAAGAGAATTAAAATTTAGAGATATATCGGCATATAATATAAAAACAGCCTTAAAAGAAATTGATCAAGAAGAATATATTACAACACTTTATAATTTAGTAGATAAGAAAAACAAGTTAGTAACCGAAACAAATATTTTTAAACGAAAAAAGAAAATTCTAGATTATGTACTATACAGAGGTTTTGAACCTCATTTAATTTACGAAGCGCTTAGCGCTCTTTAAAATTAAATAAACTGTCTAGGTTTATTTCTTTATCGAATTGTTGTTTGGTGTAAACGGTATTTATTTTGGTATTCATGCTTCCAAAAAGCAAGTGTATTTTAGCTACTTGACTATTTATTTCTCTAGAGGTAATTGCCGGTATATAAGTCATGTCGGCAAGTCTTAAAACTTCATTTTCAAAAACATTTATACGTGCTTTAAAAGCAGGTTTTTGAAGCGTTTTTATTTTTAAACTGTCTTTTAGTTGTTTGGTTAATTCTTTTAATTCGATAGCATTATTTAAAGCAGCTGTTGGGGTGTTATTTTTAAATTGTTGTAAAAAATTTTCTACAAGGGCATATTCTTTCCAATTTTCTATATTTTTAGCAGCATCTTTATGTAGCGTGGCATATTTTAAATGCTTCACACTGCCATCCATGCCTGTTTTTTTAACAGCAACACGTTGTTGAGGTGCTTCTTTTTTACAAGAAGAAGCAATTAAAACTAAAAAAACTAAAAGATATAAAGGGTATTTCATCAAAATAAAATTAAAACGATAAAAGTAGCAAAATAGCAACTCGTAATAGAGAATTTTGTGTTAAAATAATGGCTAATTTATAAAATGGGTTTTTATTACTGATGCTTTAAATTTGGTTGGGTTGTTTAGCCCCGATTGTAGCAATTGTTTGAGCTCCTTTTTTGATTTTTTTCAAAAAAGAGCGAGTGCGGAAAGCGGGAAATAGCTCCAAAAAAAAATACAGATACATTTTTTAAGTAGTGTAACTTTTGTTGCTTTAAATAGCGTTATTATGAAATATCTTTGTGTTACACAGATTTACTAGCAAAATGAAAGAAATTATAGAAAATAGTTTAGAAAAAGCCATTTCATACACCACATATAGAACACTTGTAAAAACGTTGTTAGTGGCTAAAAAATCAACAGGAAATAACCAATCGGACGATTTATTAAAGTATAGTTTATTAAACGATAAACGCATGAAACGCCTGGACAAAACCATAAAGATATCGGAAGAAACAATTGCTAAATTAACAGCAGTTAAAGCGCCGCAAACCTGGTTGGTTTTAACAGAGGGATGGTGTGGTGACGCTGCTCAAAACTTGCCTGTTATTAATAAAATAGCCCAAATAAATGATGCTATTGACTTAAAAATTGTTTTAAGAGATGAAAACGAAGCATTAATGAATGCTTTTTTAACCAATGGCGGTAAGGCTATTCCTAAATTAATTGCTTTAGATAAAAACAACGAAGTAGTAGGAACTTGGGGTCCAAGACCTAGTAAGGCTACTAAAATGGTGGCTGATTACAAAGCCGAGCATGGCGGTTTAGATGCTGAATTTAAAGAATCTTTGCAGGTTTGGTATAATAAAAATAAAGGAATCAATCTTCAAGAGGATATTGTTTCTTTATTTGAGCACTAATTTTTGAAGTATTTGTTTAAATTTTATTTCATATTATTTTATGACAAGGATTGATTAAAAAAAACTGTCAGTTCGAGTGTTTTTTTCCTTCAAAAAAAATATATCGAGAATTTTTTAGCATCAAATTCTCGATACAATTTTAATTCCTTTTAGTTATTAAAATGACTCGAATTAACAAGAGCCATTAAAAAAAAGGGAATAACTACGAAAAAATTAGGCTGTAAAACTGAAATAAAACTTTTTTAGATGAAATTTAAACAGATTCACAAATATTTTTTTGAGTTTTATAACGGAATATTCTTGATTATTTTGTTTTTTTAAAAAAATAGTAAAAAATAATAGATAATTAACATGCAGATAATGAGCTTATTCAGATTTTTGCACTAAATTTATTGATTTTTTTCTCTAAAAAGTTTTGTAAAACCGAAAATAGGTTCTATATTTGCAACCGCTAAGGAGAAAACAATAATTGACCTGGTAGCTCAGTTGGTAGAGCATCTCCCTTTTAAGGAGAGGGTCCTGGGTTCGAGCCCCAGCCCGGTCACTAAAGCTTCTCTTATTTTTATAAGGGAAGCTTTTATTTTTTTTCTAGCTTTGGGGAGATACCAAAGCGGCCAACTGGGACGGACTGTAACTCCGTTGTCTTACGACTTCGCAGGTTCGAATCCTGCTCTCCCCACAAAACCTCCATCATTTGCTTGATGGAGGTTTTTTTTGTTTAATAAATAGAAAGAGTGTCTTTTAAAAATCATATTTCTTGTGCGCATCTAAGCGGATAAAAATAAATAATAGTACGGTAAAACCCCATAAAGATGAACCTCCGTAGCTAAAAAAGGGCAGCGGAATACCAATAGTAGGTAATAAACCGATGACCATTCCAATGTTTACAACAATATGAAAAAAGATAATAGAAGCGATGCCGTAGCCATATACCCGCCCAAATTTATTGGTTTGATTTTCGGCTAAATAAATAATTCGATAAAGTAATAACATAAATACTATAATTACGGCGGAACTGCCTAGAAAGCCCCATTCTTCGCCTACAGTGCTATAAATATAATCAGTTTCTTGTTCGGGTACAAATTTCCCTTGAGTTCTGTCGCCTTGTAAAAATCCTTTACCAACTAAACCCCCAGAACTAATGGTTAATTTTGATTGATAGGTGTTATATCCTTTGTTTTTAAGGTCGGTAGTTTTTCCTAATAAAATATCAAATCGGTCTTTTTGATGTGGTTCTAATACGTTTTCATAGGTGTAACCGATACCGTAAATAAATAAGGTTGTAAATAAGTATAATGATATTATTTTAATTGCATTGAATCTTAAAAATCGCTTGTCTTTATGAAATCCACGAGCAATACCTGAGCTAATAAGTAGTAAACAGCTGAAAAGAATCCAATTTGCACCGAAATAGATTGTTAGAATAAATAAAATAATTGAAACAGTTCCAAAAACAATATAATTTAAGGTTAAGCCTTCTCTATTTAAAACGAAAAAGAAAGAGAAGTAAATTAAAACAGAGCCCATATCGGGCTGAAAGGCAATTAGAATAGCAGGTAAAAAAATAATTGCAAAAGCTTTTAATTGATTTTTAAGTAGTTTAAAATTATATTTTCTATCACTAATTAATTTAGCTAATGCTAGAGCTGTAAATGCTTTTGAAAATTCGGAAGGTTGTAAGCCAATTCCACCAAAATTATACCAAGAAGTTGCGCCATTAATTTTTTTTCCGAAGATAAAAACCCCTGCTAATAGCACTAACGAAAGCACGTATAGAACACTAGCGAATCGTTCGTAAAATTTTGAATTAAAAAAAAGAATCAAAATTATTAGTGGAATACTGAGTCCTATAAAAATAAATTGTTTTCCATATTTGGTTGAAAAATCAAAAAATTGTCGGGTAGTATCTGTTGATGATGAGGCGTAAATATTCATCCATCCGAAGCTAACAAGTAATACGTATAGTAAAATTAGCAACCAATCGATGTTTTCAAAAATATTATTTCGTTCCTGACGCAAGGCTATCGTTTTTTTTAATTAATTTTTCATATTCTTTTTGAAGACTCATCTTTATCATACGGTCTTCTACATATTTTCTTGAAATTTTTCCGTTAAGGTATTTTTCAATCAATAAACTCGTTATTGGTGCTGCTATTGTTGAACCGTATCCTCCATTTTCAACAAAAATAGCAATGGCAATTTTAGGATCGTCTTTTGGGGCAAATGCAATAAATATAGAATGGTCTTTTGCTTGTACTTTTTTACCATCGACCATTTTTGTTTTATTTTCGGAAGTTCCTGTTTTACCACAAATTTCAATGCCTTTTACTTGGCTTCCTCTTGCGGTTC
>BJFM01002761.1:25255-44496 GCA_016586285.1 Arothron firmamentum
ATACGTGGAGGGGGTGCTTTTCAAGGCAGGGCAGGTGTTTTACTTGCTGTGAAATGCACCCTCCCTTAACTCACTGTGAGAATGTCACGTACATACATGGTGCATACATTTTACGGCAGGGGTGCATAATATGGCACAACGCTGGAACGCAGATAATCACATTTGACATTTTATGAACGTAGTTAGCTTGTCAACACTGATTTGCAATTGAGGTAGCATGTACTGTAAATCCTCAGTTTGCTGTGTGTTAATTGTGTATGTCACATATTTTTTGCACCAGCCAAACAGTTATAGGCCTGATATAAAATAGCCCACACACTGTGCCCTCACCTCATCCCACTCGGAGCACAGGCTCCATTTCTCTAACTAGTGATAAATACACACCTTCTGTTTTACATGGCTGCGGTTTTTAAAGTCCTCATGATGAGTATTCAAACAATGATTATACACAGGCAATTACATAATTGCAAAGATTCCAACAAAGGAGATTGTGATGAGAAATGTGATTCACATTTCCTTATTTGTGTCCCTTTCCTCAAACCTCTGTTGTCATTACAGCTTGAGATCGCAGAAGAATGGACCGTGAACACAAGTGTGACCTCAATAGCAGCCCTTGCTGAAACAAAGTCGACTACCAGTGTGTGAAGAAATAGCTCCTCCTGACCTCATCTTGCACGACACCGACTTGTTGTCCTGGAACAAGTAGGGCTTAGAGTCCGTAGAGATGCCTGTACGAAGGCATCCTTGTAGGCTGCAGCCTATCAATGCCAACTGAAAGCGCCCAACAACTGCGACTCTTGTTCAAAGGATGTGCTATTAATTGGGCACAAAGCCTCATTCCTCACCCACCTCTTCAGAATGCTATTAACGCTGAGAGCATGCAAGTATGGAGTGAATCATGATGACTGAAAATGGTACTTGAATGTAACACACTGGTGCAGGAAATGTTAAAAAGAGCAACGATCTCGCAGAAAAGTGTAACGGATAGCTGCTGCCTATAATGGATGCTAAGTTAAAAGAGGACCTATTTCGGAGGTACGTGAGCGCCTTGGAGAAGCGTCTGGAGGAGGATCACTTGAGGATAGGGATTACTCCAGAGGGGGACAGAGGGAGACGCAAGGACAGTGAGGCCCTGCTCTCCACAGCCACGGCTCTGCTGGGGGCGTACCAGCCAGACCCAGGACAGCGTTTTCGGATGGTGAATTTCTACGAGGTGGTGGAAAACTGTCTCCGCTGCCAGAGAGGAAGCAACCTGAAGAGCCTGGAGAAAGCCTTCCACACACTGGAGGTCATCTGCACCAACCTCTTGCTGTTTCCCTGGAAGAAAGAGTTCAGGTGTATAAAGGTGAGTTTGATTTATTGTGAGAGCTGTCAGAATTTTTCAAATGGGAATTTTAGAGAATGTCAGCCGTGTTTCAGCATTTTTTTTCTTTGCTTTACTCTCTCATATTCTTTGTAATTGGTTTCAGACCTTTACCGGCCCGTATGTGTACTATCTGAAGTCGGCCATTCCTGATGCTGACCTGCGGCCACTAATGCGCACCATCGGCTACACCTGCGATCACGATTCCCAGTTCCGCCTGCAGGAGCATCCCGGAGGCACACACCATCTACGTCAGTTGGCATTCGAGCTCTTCCTGGCCCAGGCGGAGTGCCGTCTCCTCGGCGAGGTAGTGGCACTGGCTCGCGGTTCTGCCTCAGAGGTGGAAGCCCTGGAGCTCCGCAGAGGCTGCCGAGACGACGCGGCTGGCTGCGCGGAGGCGCTCCGCAGGCGCGACAGTCTCGGGGCAGACATGGCCCGGCTCTCCGTGAGGCCTCTGGATATCGAGAGGCCTCACGCCCACCACCTGAGGCGAGGTAGCCGACCGTCTAAGTCGGTGGATGTGACCGACGGGGCCGGCCACTGGCACGCAGCCGTCAACAAGCCGGTGCTGAAGGCTTCGCTGAGTCTGAGGAAGGAGCCTCTGTTCGTGGATGCGGAGGAGGATATGAAGGATGAGATCATCAGGCCCAGCACCTCGGCGTCCCTTTTCTCCGTGGCGGCGCCGCCTTCCCACAGCAACATCGCCGATTTCTTTCCAATTCAGTCGCCTCCCCCAGCTGACGCTTACACATCTTACCACTCTTTGGATGAGATTGACTTGTACACAGAGAGGGGAGGGACGGGAGGGAGGCAGACCCCTTCTCGTCCTCCGTCTAGAGAGCCTCGTGAAGTGAGGGACGGGTGGCTTCTCAAAGCTCACGGCAGTGTGAAGTGTCAGGGCTGCGGCCTGGGCTGCTCGTCCATGGCCTCCTGCCAGAGATGCGAGGTGATCCTCTGCCCCGCCTGTCACGACGTGGACCCCTCCCCCTGCTGCGGCCTCCAGGATTATAACCTCAAATCACCAAGACCCCTGGATGGATACATCCCCGTCAAGGACAAGCTCTCAGTCTACTCTAACGCTCACTCGCACCTCCACCCGCACCCGCTCACGCTGACCCACTCGCACTCTCACCCCCACCCACACCCCCAGCTGGTGGAGAAACCCCTCATGTCCACCAAGCTGTTTTCAAGCAAGTCCATCGCCCTGACGACACCAAAGGGAGGCAGCAGCGAGCGAATAAACATGGGGGGGTCGCGCTGTGGGTTTTGCAACAAGCCAGGCGCGTCACACACTTGTGTGAACTGTTCCAAGGTGTCATGTGACTCGTGCATGAGCTTATATGCAAAAGATATATGCACGCGGAAGAATCCACAGCACAGCTTCGTGCCCAACCATCAGCTCAACTTCAAATCCGGCACCATATCCCACCTGGTGTATCGATGAACCCAGCAGATAAGCTGCCTGTGTCATCCCGCTCGTCACCTCCCTTTACGCACCGCGTAGTCTTGCACTATTGCTTCAGCTCCTTTATTCATCCACCATCCTCTCACCATCAGTGGGGCCCTGGAACCAACGCAGAGAGCCATATCCTCTGCCCAGATCTCTCTGCCCTGTGCTAGATCAGGCTTTTTTATCTGTCCCCTCTTCCTTTGACCCTGCTACCTGCTCTGGAGTAGTCGCGTGATGTTGTAGCATTTCCCAAAATCCCCAAATTATTTCCCACCTTAAAGGGAAACAGGTTTTTGGACAAGTCCCTTTGACATGATCATGAACCTTCGCCTAACATCTCAGCTAAAAACCCCTCTAGTATACAAATATATATATACAGTATATATGTAAGTGAGTGTGTGTAGAAAAGACCTCTAAGCTTGCGTTGTGACAAAGAAAATCTTTATAAACTTGAAAAAAGAGAAAACATACACTGGAAGTGAATAAGTAAATAGTATATTTTTTATTTTAAACTCTATTCTCTAGAGAAATGTTAAGTGGGCAGGTCTGCGGGGTTTGAACCTATGTAGTTGTGGGGTGGGTGAGGGATTAAAGGGAAATACTGAAACAGATGCCATATATTCTCTCAGAATGACGTCTTGTAAAAAGAATATTTTTTTCTGGTGATACAACTGAGGTTGAAATGCTGCTGTCGATGTGCGGCCCTGACCTGTTGACATATCTGACCCCCCCGTTCTTTCTCATCACACTACCTTCTTCCATGATGTTGTGGCGCGCCTTGTATCACCCTCCCGTAGGCATCCCTCACTGGGCCCGATATCAATCAAACAAAGGCGACTCTTTGACAGCCTGCGAGCCTGTCAAGAAAAAACTGACAGTTTGAAGGAGAATAATCAGACCAGGTTTCTGTCTACCTCAAATGGCTTCAGCGTATAAATCCAGACTGACTGTGGTTTGAAATGAGCCCTGAACTAAATAACTGCGTGTTTCCAAGTGTCTGTTTACAGCCAGCTGATCAGCAGAGGTTTTTGATGTTGTGATGAATCTCTTTCAGAACTAAAACTGAATCAACACAACAGCCTCATTGCACCATCCAAACTCTGCTGTCAGCTTTGATTTCCACTTTAAGAGGACGAATAATACAGTGAATTCCAAAGGGCTGATTTGAAATCACTTTCATATTCAAATAAATTAAGCGTGGGTTATTTAAAAAGTCCGCACGGACATCTGAACCTTCATGGTCCATCTGGAATAACCTGTAAATGCCTTAAAATTGTTCTGTCGTCTTATAATATATATACTTTTAATTTATTTATTGTCTTTTACGTCACTCCAGGTAAAGAAGTGAACCTATATTCTTCAGACCGCATGATCTACTGTATGTAAATAGCTTCTTTGATAAAAAGCTGAGGAAAGAATTAGTAAAAATACAAAACTAGTCACAGAATTCAGCAGCCATTCAGTTTGTAAATGTTTGGACTCTGTTCATCTGCTGAAGGGGCTGACGTCTCTGATAACCACACCATGCTCAGAAGTGATGTTTTGCATTCTTGCACCAGTGATGTCAAACTTTGGTTCATTCCATTCCCTTTTAAATCTGCTTGTTTTATCTTTTTATGTGCTAAAAACACAAAAAAAGGATGTTCTGATACCATTTTCATGAAGGCTGAAGGTTCTGTTCCTTAATGAAGGTCTTGTTTGACTCTAAAGGAGGTGAGTGATGGTTCTCAGCCTTTTTTTTCTCTTTTATTATACATCTTTTGCCACTTGGCTCCAATTTTTCAGCCTGCTTGTTAATCATACCAGCAACAACTTCCTAAAGTTTTGAACCATTTTGCCACCTTTAACATTTTGCCATGAAGAACAAAGAAAAGTTGCGTAAATATGTGGTTTTTCTAACGTTTAGCCTCGTGTCTGTTTACTTGGATTTGACCTGGATCAGCTGACTTAAGGGCTAAACCGTCTTCAGAGCCACTGTTGGTTTGATTTAGTCTCATACATTGAGCCATCTGAACATGGTGGATTGACCCTCAGCAGACCCTCGGTGGTCTGTTTCCCTCACGATGTTAACGGTCATGGTGGTGGTGGTGGTGCAGCCAGGCAGCCCCATTTAACCGCCCCCCTTTTTCTCACGCTTTCTCGGCACACTCAAGGCCCAAAAACCCATCCAGACATAAACAGACTTTCACCAACTGTCCTCCTCCTCCTCTCCCTTCTCTGGGGAACATTGCACAAATTCCATGTGAAGGGGGGTGGGGACGACGACGACTCACTGTCAAAGTTAAATGGGTGGTAAAAAATGGGAATTGGCCAAAAATGTCAATTAGCAGGGGGGAAGGACCTAATATATGAATATATATACATATGTGAAATGAGATGATTTTCTAAAATAAAAAAATAAAATTCTGGGGGAAATGAAAGACTTTTTTGTGTGGAAATTATTTTATATGTCTTTTTTTTCTGCCTCATTGGCCACACGCACGCACTTCTCTTTGTTTTTTGCATGTATTTTCAGATCCTTCCTTTTATACCTGCTCTGTTTAAGGACGCTGTAGTTTGACTTCACAAACCGCCTGTTCTGCGGGCTTGTAGCTTATCAATATGACCAGCAGATGGCGCTAAATGCTCTGACATCACGGTTGTACGAGACAGCCAGCTGTAGAGGATAATGGTAATTTATTAAAAACGTGAAGTACAATTAATTCAATCTTCAACGAAATAACATTTTATTGGTGACATTATTGGATTTAATGTGTTTTATCCCATGTACTTGTCCCCGACAAGTACATGTTTTGGACCTCAGAACTAGGTGAAATACAAAAAAATTAACAATTTACCAGTCATCTGTTCAGAGAATCAAGACAGCAGAGATGTGTATTTATTGCAGTTTCAAATATGTTTTAACCCTCAGATCAGTGGCAGTTCTGTTATAAATAAATTAATAAATAAATATGAGATAGTTCCTATACGCACAAAGGGAGAGAAGGCTGCGGGAGCATCAGCCTCTCGTCTGGGTCATGTGGTGCTGCTGACGAACAGCCTTTATCAGCCCAGAGGGGGACCGAGATACACTGGGTAAAGAACATTAACGCTCAGCGGGAGTGAGCTAGAGACTGACAGCACACTGCATGACAGGAGTTATCCCACATTTAATAAATCATGTCAGTTTCCGTTTTATTTCTTTTTCTTTTATTTGTTTGTTTTTGTAAAAGATACATTTAACCAATCACAGTGCTCTCAGCAATAACGTCATCATTCCGGTGTGTTTTGGAGGCTGACACTGAACCTTGAGCTGCGGAAGATCAGGTAGCACCTTCATGAATAAGTGCTGCCTCCCATCTTTGAAAATAATTAAGTAAACTATGTTCAAAATGAGGGAAAGTGAACAAATAAACCAATTTATGCAGAAACACTGGAAACACTACAGTGACTCGGAAACAGAGGCAACGTTATTTTGACCTCTCAGGCTTTTGCCGCTGATTAATTGAACAAAATTATTTTGTGGGTTTCTCTCTGTCCTTCCTCTCACACCGCCAAGTAAACATCATGAGAAAAGGTTTTCTTCATCCTTGTGAAGCTCAAAAGCAACAACACTTTCTTAAGAAAAGATAATACATTGACTCTGCGGCAGAACAAGAACAAAAAGCATCGAGACAGAAAAATTCATGAAAAGAACTTATGAAATATTATAAACTGTATTTTTAAATTCTGCAATAATTCAGTAAGATGAGGTTTTAAAATTGTTGGCGTTTTGCACTGATCATAGGCTAGGAACATTCTTGAACACATTACTTTTGGACGTCACCACCCTTAAACGAATTTAGCTTTATAAAAAAAAAAAAAAGACTGTTAAAACAAACAACATGAAACTGTTTGTATCTGCAAACATCGTTATTTCTCTACTTAGGTGTTCAAATGTTCTTTTCTGTTTTTATCCACATCCAAGTCCAGGAAGTCTAGAATTCCCAGCCAGCTCCTTCATGAGAACACCCAAATGCCCCCTGGTTCCATGGGATTTGTAGTCCCAACAGAATGTCCTGGATCTGCCTCAGAGTCCTCCCAACTAGACATTTTCACCAAACACTGAGTACCTCAGAGGTGTCCTTATCCAACCCCCCCCCCCCCCACCCACCCTCAGAGGGAGCTTGTATTTGTAATCATATTCCTCTGGATGCCAATCACAGCCCATGACGAAGATGAGGGTCGGGATGAGAGCTGATCGATTAACCGTCTGCCAGCTTGGCTCCCTCTTTACCACAGCAGATCGATAGGAATTTGAATCCCCGCAGGAGCTGCACCGACCCATCCGTCACTCATCCTCTTCCAGCGCAGGAAGGAGACCCCCTGGATTCCTAACCTCCTCCTCTGACGTGAAGGTGTTGCTCATCCCACCATCCCTCAGCTTTGAGTGTGAGCTGAAGGTCAGCATTTGATTCAGTTCAAATTCAGTTCAACTTTATTTATATAGTGTCTGTTACAATGCAAGATTGTCTTAAGGTTCTTTACAGAAACCCAGAGCTTGACCGGAAACTAATGGTGGCAGCTACTTTAAGCTTATTAAGTATTTTTGTCCAAGTAGCACATGCATTCAGCTGTGACTTCATCAGTACTAAAACAATAATATTGTTACGATAATGAAGGAACATTTAGTTTGTGTTTAATACGTGCTATTTAATTTCTGGTGCCATATACAGAAAAGGCCAGTCTTTATATGTTCTCTGTGTTCCGGCTTGCTCCACAGCTGGCAAATTTAATCTTTTATCATCATTTGCTCATGTACGAGAACACGGAGTTAAATGTACAAAGATTTATAGCATTGAAAGTGTGCGCTTTTCCTCCTCAGCCCATGCCCGTTGGAGGCAATTTGTTGCCATGTATCATCCGTAATGAAGAAGTCACGGAGCATGCACAAGGAACCGTGCCGGGTAGGCTGCCACGACGATTAGGCAGGAAGATGAGTGAACACACATGATCGCCTCCCGACACACTGACAGATTTTATTCCCTTTATTTCACATGTCAGCACAGAGACACGCAGCTCTGTGACAAGAGAGGAAAGCTGGTTATGTAAGATCCAGAAATTGTGCCCAAACGTGGCTCCACAGCAGAAAACACAAGCTGGTGTTCACATGTGCGAGAGCGGCCTTTGGGCTCTCTGACGGGTCGGGACACCGAAGTTTGAGGAGTGGAACAGGCCTGGGTGACAGAGAAAGAGAGAACCGATGGCAGCTGAGGGGCTGAGGGACAGAGAGGGAGTGGAGATAACTGCTGGATCGGAATTTAAACCTTCATGTTTCTGTACATAATTGTGTGTATTTTTACAGGCACTGTGTGAGATCTTCCTCTGATTTATAATTCCTTTTTGCCTGAACTGTCATTAGTTGTCATTCAGATAAGCTTTTTTTTCATGAATTATGCAGTAATTGATTATGTAACAGAAGTAATTAGTAATTACACTCATTTATGCAGTGGAAAAAAAAACAACATATCACTGTTGTTTTCACTGATGATTCCCATCGCTCGTATGTACATCCATCCTGTTGCGACTGTTTTCCCTGTTATCTACTTTGATACATTGTAACTAAGGTAATAATCACTCAGCAGCAAGCGTCCAGTGAAGCTTGAGAGGACGGAAAAAGTCGATGTCAGAGTTCTCATCATTTCCCATGGTTCGTTGAATCTTGCACACTCATGACCAGTGGATGTGCTAATGGATGGGTTGGGGAACCATCTTGATGAACTGCTCAGACATCCTCTATGGTCTCATGATGCACATTATCCATACATTTGTGTTATTTTGAAAGGTTCCAGGACTACATCCCGATCAAGTGCGGCCTAAAGTTCCTGCACTTGTGCATGGTTGCAATTGTTCTGGTGGGAGTGCTTCATTTTGGTGGTAGCAAGCAAACTGCAGCACTGATTGACAGAACGCTAACAGCTCAAACGGTCCTTCCCCGACGATGATACCTTCTCACACTGTTCACCTGGATCGATAAATCAATTGTTTTTTAATCTGAAGCAGGCTCTCTGGGCTTTTTTCGCTCAGTTCCTGTTCTCAGCACGGATGAGTCGAGCAGACAGATGGAATATAAAGTGTAACAGACAGCGGAGCGGCGCTGAAGATAGAGACGGCGCTGCCTCGTGGCGGCTGGGGCGCTCGGAGAAGCAGACCTGTGTTCCCCACCATGAAGCTGGAGAGAGAAGCAGGCTGGCAGCATTAGAAGGTTCTCAGGCCTGGATCCCTGCAGTCTGGCAAAGGTAAACAGACCAGAGACGTATATTTCTGTGTATGCAGGAGGAGCACAAACGCGCATCAAACAAACAGATCACAGATGGGTGTGTATATTGCCGAGACACACATTTCTCCCTGTGCGCGCGATGCTTTATAAGTAAATAAAAACACCGGACCAACCTGCAGAATAATCTTCAACCCTCAAAACAGACTCCTACACTTTGCAAACAAGTGCTAATGTGTGTGTGGGTGCAGGAGTGAAGCAAACTGGGGAATAGTTTGGCATAAAGGAAATGTGTGTTTTCAGTCTACATAATCCTACACATTTCTGCTAAAGTATATGTTTCCTTTGGTACAGGTGTCCCTGTCCAAATGTGTCTGTTAGCTAACCCTTCCTTCTCTCTCTAATGAACACACATCTATATTCCATATCAGTAGGTTGTTCACGCTGCTAGAAGTGATGATGGACGTGCGTGGTGAGGAGCGTGCATGTAAACTGAAACTCCGCGCGTGAGTAGGTGGATTAGCAGCGGAAATTGCTCCCTGATGAGGTTGAATGCATCGCAGCCTGGGGGGGTCCGAATAATATTCTATATGTGAGATAAGATGGAGATTTGGGAAAGAATGGACTGTGCACGATCAGACAAGAACAGATAAGAATGTGCAGGCTGCAGGAAGGCGGAAAGCAGCCAGGAGTTCTGGAAAGACAGACATCTGCCTCCATCATTGCATTAATTACTTTTTTTTTGTCTCTGGCTAAGAGCAGCTTTAGTTCACTTTAAGATGTCAAAAATGGAACCATAACCAATGCTTTTGATGGTTTGGAAAAGAGTTTTGCTGTTTTGATTCTCTTCAAATATCTCTGGATGTTGGGGTCAGTCTAACAACGTTAAAGTGCTGAAAATGCGGAAACCTGAAAGACATCTGAAAACCTAGAAGATGTGTTCAGGGTTCAGTATTTATCGCTATTCAATGGTAAACATCTGCTGATAGTGAATGTTGATTGTGAGCTTTCCAAGGTGCTGATCTTTGTGTCGTTACACGCATGGTCACATGCAGAGTATAAACTTTTTAGCGGGATACGTGAGCTTGCAGTCCAGCCCTCATTCCATCCATGGGTCTAATTGTCACACTGACACAGCCAAAAAAAAAAAAAAAAACAACTTTATTGACTGTTTTTAATGGATCTGGTTGCTGTTGCCAACCTTCACTTTGTCCCCGCCCACCAATTTCTAGGCTTTTCTTTAGGCATGATAACAGCCAGTCAGGAACGCATTATATTCAGTGGTATCATCAGAAAAACACCAGTGGAGGCATTTCACTACAAAATCTGATGATTTTACTGCATCACCATCTGTGAGGGTGGTGTTTAAAGCTATAAGGCTTTATCGTTAAATAAATTGTCAACTGTCTTGATTCCCGCTGGTTTTAATATGACTTTTTCCGCTGCCATCACAGCATAAATCCAAGTTAATCACACTACCAGGATATCAACCTGGCGGCAATAATGACTGTAATTCTATGTCACCTGCTGTTTTGTCCTTTCTGGCTACTTCTTAGCCCTCACTTGTGGGGGAGTAAGGAGCACAACCCGGCAGCCGGAGCACAATCCTCTGTTTTGTGCAATTTGGCTCCATAGTCTCCTCACAAATGAGAGCAGGTTGACTCTGAGCACACCTGACATATGTGGGAGAGTGTACAGTTACTCTGTCGGAACATTCCGCTGCCTGGCACATCCTCCAGGATGAGAGTTCAGCGGTGGGGAGGTGCAGCACAGACCCCCATGTGCTTGTTAGATGCCCCCCCCCACAGGCTGATCCAGCAAAGTTCAGGCCTCACTGAATCGACAAGTGGAAGAGGAACAAAGAATACACAAAAAAGGTTCTCCTGATGTCACAGCGGGGAAAGATCTCTGAGTATATAGAGGTGAGTTGAGTTAGCACAGAGATGCAAACTCAAAAACACACTAATTCTGCAATTTGTATTTAAAGGAAATTTGTGATTACATGATAATAATGAAAAGAACCAAAAAAACACAAAGAAAGGCATTTGAGCCATTTAACAATCATGTGGAGGAAACACTGGACAGATGGTGTTAATGAACCAATCACTGAATACTATTTAACAGTCCTGAGACACATAGTGACAGGCGTGTGTGAACAGGAAGTAAAAACAAATCAGCGCCGTAGTTAACTGGATTTTCTCACTAGGCTCGGATTTAATGGAATCGGTGTCCGAGTGTAGGAAGTGCTGTGTGGAGCACAACTGTCAGCCAGAAGAAAGGTTATGTAACAATGAAATAAGTGACAACCCCCCCAAAAACCCATTACATTTACTTCACAGATTAGGAAATCCGGCGTGAGACCTGTCAGCCGTGTGCGTGAGGTCAGCAAAACGCAGGATGTGATTAGTCTGTGACAGTCACACGTCACAGAAAGTGGGCGCCCAACGTTGATTTATGCTTCACATAAAATGATAATTATAGCTATAATATGGGATTTGAGGTCATTTATAAGATGCAGATGGTAAGTGACCTTCGACCTCATCTATCAGCTCTGCGGCTTCTGTTGTCTTCCTGCAGGAGCTGAAGGAACTGTCTCCATTGTCTCAGTCGGCGAAACGCCTCTGACAGTTTGGCTGTATAAACTTTTTGCCTCCAGCGCCAGGTTGTTATCACAGCTGAAGTGCTAAACAGGGGTCATAGATCTGTGACACCCGACTTTCACTTTGAAAGACAAAGCTGCAGGGGCTTCAGCATTTTCGAGCACTGACTGAAGTGTCCAAACGTGATGCTGTTGATGCTGTCCATCGGAGCAGCCTGCTCTCACCTCAGCCCTCACGTGACGGAGCTCAAGGGATGTCCGTGTCAAACAACTGGATGGAACCAAACAGTCTGGGGCTTAAACGTGACACCACAGTGGAACTGATCACATCGTGGTTTGAAGCCGCGGGAGCAACATGGGTGCATCTACAACGGCTGCCCCCGCCATCTAAAATGATGCTCTGTCTTGCGATGGAGCTGTTGATAGCGGTCAATTTGTTTGCACACAAGAGCATCAGCTGTACTCATGGTGTAGATAAGAGAGGTTGCTCCTAAAATAACTGTGGCAAGGGGAGACTGGCTGAGTCAGGGGCCAGAGCTCAACATAAAGCAGGTTGAGGGCATTCAGAGAGTTTGTGGCTCTGCTGTTACCACAGGTTCTTGAAGGTTAAGTCCCATTTTGGACTCAAAAAGCTTAGTCACCCCTGGGGATCGGGAGGGTTGAAGCCTGTGGTGTCAAACAAATCTGACATTATTCCAGGACTGCAGGAGCCTCCTGATGGCCTGCTGAGTGAAAGATGAGGAAGACAGAATAAATGGAAAGCAGACAAACGTCTGCAAATACAGGTGATGCTTGTGAAAATCCCCTGATCGACATTTACCTGCAGGGAATATTTAACTCTGGACATTAATGCACATATCTGTCCTTACAGACATGACCTTCAGCTTATGCTGATGTCCCTCTTAATTATTTAGATGTTGGATTTTCCCTTCTGCGTAAACAGCAGCATATTTATGCTTCTATAAATAAGATATGAACCAACAGTCCCTGTTTTGTTCTTTATGTTTCAATAATCTTAATAATTTCAGACGTGGAATCAAAGTAGGCTCAAATCTCACATTAGTGCCTATGGAACATGTTTATTCAGTTCTGAATAAATTGCAATTCTGCTCCGTATACCGCAAAGAGCTCTGGGAGAAATGGGAAATGAACTGTTTATAATCAAAGTTTGCCAGGGGCAACAAAGGCAGGGCTTCAATCCCCAGAAACGAGGTTGTTATGAGGAAAGTGTTCAGAAAGCCATAATGAGACGGAATACTGGAGTGATTGTAACGTGGGGGGAAAAAAAGGATAATCTTTCCAACTGTGAAAATGTGATAGTGTTTTACATAATCGAAGATGTGAATTAAAATTCAACAAGATTGCTATGGAAACCTGTTTGATGTGGGCAATTTCATCATCAGGCTTTTAGCGCCTGCATGCACATGCATGCTTTTATATGTGTAAGCCTGTGCTGCATTTCTCAACTATGGAACCTTTCAAGCTCCAGATTGTGAGATCATTTAGACTAACTGTACAAAAGTCCACTTAAAAATGTTGGGAAAATGTTCCTGTTGTTCCAAGATCGAAATTCCAGTCTTCGGTTAAACGTCCCTTTCTTCTCTAACAATACTCCTCCGGCAGTGGTGAAAAACCAATTAACTCTAAAGTGAATTTTTGCACTGATGGAAGTCAAAACACCTGGGAGAACCGCCGTGTCAAAGGTGTTGGACATTAATGAAGAAGTCAATGTAATCAAGCCACGAAGGCCCTGCCGGGGAGCAAAGCCTTGTGGACAGAGACAACAGGTGGTGATGTTTGTGTTTGGATGAAGGCAGGTTTTTTTTTAATGGGAATCTGGCACGTCCAAGGCAGCAGCGCAGCTTCAGACTGCAGATGATGATCGTCCAAGCACCTTTAATTTAAGGAGAAATGTAAAATTTGTCAGGAATTGACAGGCGGGTGGACACAATGATGCAGGAGCACACAGGTGTAGCAGTTCTCTGTCTTTATTCAGTCCAAATCAAAAACTAGACAGACAAAAGTCACAACAGAGATACAAAATCATGCAGGCAAAATCTCAAAACCCAGGAAACAAAAAACAAAAAGTCAAAACACAAGTTTCCCCACAGATACTGAACCGCTGCTCACTAACAACACCAGACAAAGTGGCAACAAGCATGAGGAAGCCCTGGCTTATATAGACAAGAGGGCGGGGCAAGAGACACAGGTGAGACACGAGGGAAACAAGCTGATGCGGGAAAGGAGCAAAGGCAGGTACAAACAGCACAAAACAGAAGGAAAAGTACAACCGATTGAAACACTGACAGAATTTTTCAAGCCTGTCTTCAGTTTGGTACAATAAAAGTCCAGGTTTTGGACTTTTGGGACTGACCCGAAGGCAGATTATTAGTCTCTTTGCGCTTTATAAACATAAAGTCCATCTTTTAGCCATTTCGCCTGGGTGACATTGAGATGATGTGTTTTATTTCTGCCTGAAATCAGAGTTATTACCACGAACAAAAAGGAGGACATACTGTGCAAATCATGGAGTTGCAGCAGAGTGGGTAAGGTGTTTGTTCCTAAACTTCAGCAGCTTCCGCTCAGAAATCAGACAAAGAAACGACCCGTACCAGCTGCGCTCTTTAGAACGGAATATCGAGTTTTATTCATCCTTCTCTGGAAATATAGATTTAGGAGTTTTCGTACAATCCACAATTCTGTAAACAACCAAAAATGAAACAAATGTAAACATTTTCCACAATGCGTCTCTGACGAGGACATTTCTCGATGCTTACAGCTGTAGTTTAGGGAACGTACAGGTCTTTTCACATGTACATACAGTGTATTTACAATCACATTCGGCATCACATGTTTGTGCATCTGAGTTGGTGAAACAGCTGATCTCTTGTTTGCGCTACAGAAAAACAAAAGACGCTGCTCCAGAATGAGCGTCCTCCCCTAACTTTATTTACAGCAGATTAGCAACTGTATTAGAATTTATCACTTTCAGAGGGTCCGGTCAGTTTATTCATCACAAACACTGCATAAGGATTTTCTGCTGATTCAACCTCGCACCTCAGATGGGATTAAAGAAATCTGCTTGACAGGTGAGATATAGTCTAAAGGGAGGTTGTTTAATGCGCACAACATACGCCAGAATTTCTGCTGCCATTGCATGGCGCATTTTGGCTCTTTATTGTGTGCTGCTCACCTCCAGCTGACTGGAGAACCAACTACATTCCATTAATTGGAGGTTGCAACACACACCCTCACAGAAGCTGCATCTACAGTAATGTTTAATGTATTACATCAGGGTTACGGTAATTATATTCAAGGACAGTTGAAGGTCAAGTAGAAATGACCTTCAGTTATTGCCATGACATCATGGCTCTTTGAGATTACTAATCTGACAATATAAACTCATAAATCAGTCTTTTTCCTCCATAGATTGAACTAAAAATGTAAACCTCGAGGCTCACAACAGGTTTTTACAGGCATTTACAGAGTCACCACTTAGAAGGTTTTTTTTTCTTTATTCTTTTTAAAAAAAAGCACAGACAGAAATGACACCTAGATTCAGATCAGGGTGTTCTCTTATATACACATTTACGATTGTTGATATCTGAAATAAACCTTGGCTGTATATCACAGGCAAACCAACAAGTACAAAAAGTCCCTGATAATTATGTTTTAAACCAGCAGAAATGACACGAAAAGGAAGAGAGGGTGCAGATTGTGCTGGAGAGAAAAATAGAAGTGGAGAGATGCCAGAACACGTTTCTGAGTTATTTTCTTTGTTCGTATATCCTGGTTGGTAACTCCAAAAAAGCTTGTCCAGCAGAGCAGGCCAAAGGTTTGATATGTCCTCTGTGTGATTTATAAATTATTTGGCCTGAATACTAAGCACAGGTGAAGTAGCTTTGGCTGTAGCATGAAATGCAAGATAATCCTGTCTGATTTTAGTAAAACTTTAGCCTTTTCTTCTTCCCCCCACTTTAAAACCTCTAATAAAGAACCAACACACATCCCCTATTGGAAAAACAGAGCACTGCTGTGATCAACTGTAGATTAGAACAGGACAGAAGACAAAGTGTATTCTTTGCTTGGCCACCTGAAAGCAGTTTTCCAGTGGTCAGTCTTTGATACCACATGTAATTACAGCTTAAAAGTTACTGTTGCCACAGAGCATTGTTGCAAAAACAGCCAAAGAAATTGTATAAAACCCAAATGGCTTCAGGTAACTCATTACTGAGACAGTAAAAAAGAGTAAAATTCCTCCATCCATCACTCTGACTGGACGTCTGTACCCACATTTTTTATGTTGCATGTGCACACTTGTGAGGTGTAATAGTCGACTCCATTGAGCATCATAAAGCTTCAGGATTAAAGCACAAGCTAATTTATGCCTGAAATTAACATCCACAACTTCCTGCATTTATACAAACATTACTAACAAAACCATTAGTAAAATACAGCAACTGGAACAAATGATGGTGGGTGTAAAGTGTTTGTAAAATGTCTTCCACTGAGTTTTAAGGCTTATCAGGAACAAAAAACAGCAAAAAGGGAACAGCAATGTATAATTTCATTGTGTCAGCTTCACTCATTACTTCACTCATTCACTATTTCACTCGTTTTTTTTTTCCTTTACTACAGAAAAGGTAAACAGTGTTTCCAGAAACAGACACCTGTTCTTGAGTGTCGCTGTGGCTCAAAAATCTAGATTTACTTTGTAACCATTTTTCAGGTGATGGCAGATTGAATGATCCAATGATCAACTGCAGCCCCAGTTTAAGGAGCCCGGATGAGCTGGTAGATTGGCTGGCATTGACAACTGATTATCAGAAGCAGCCGTCACTATCGGTCCACTAATAAAGCACGACAGATACGCTGAAATGGCAGTTTTTGCAGTGGCAGCGAGCTGCTTCACCACAAAGCTGAGCTGTTCTTACAGACTTCTGGTGGAAGCAGGCAATGTTAAAGGCAGGAAATCATGACAGCCTGTAGAAGTCACACCAGTCAGCCTGAATGTGAGCCCGGGGCGCTCTAATTAATCTTATCCAGGCGTTGAGGACTTGGCTTGATGGCCCGTGCTGCCGGGGGAAAAGTAGAGAAATGCTTACCGGACAAACACTGAGGCTGAGCGTAAATGTGGCCACCGAGCACGTTTTTGAGCATAATGCTGAGGCATAACCATGCAACTGTCGCATTGCAAATTCTTCCACAGAACACATACATGCTCTTTTTCCAGTTGGGAAAAAGTGCACAGAAGGCATGTGTCCGACATGCGTGCATAGACAGGAAATGACCTGATGACGACTTAAAACTTCATTTTTTTTCTTATATACAGAAATAAAAGACATAGGTCAGCTTTCGACTTGCAAAGCACTCAGAGGCACATTAGAAACACACACACAGACACACACACACACACACACAGACACACACACACACACACCTAAACACTGACAGTTTAAATAAATACATATACAATAATATAAATAACTGCACATGGCTGTGCCACCAGTCTAAGTGATCCACGAATAATTTGCATTCATTTCACGTTTTCATCTTTCCTAAATCAGGAGATCTACTAATAAAACATCTTTGCTGATGAGATGTCAGACAGGGAAATAGAGAAAAGACATTGATGAAATCTGTTGAATGAAGTCAGAATGTTAAAGTTTACACATGTAACAACAGGCTCAATGGGTCAGATCTTCCTCTCAGTGGCGTATTTTGAAATTCCATGTGCACTCCAAAGTGAGGATACAAAAGATGAACCCTAGTACTTTGCTTGAAGACCTGCATGAATAAATACTGAAAATCATCAAATACAGTAGCTAGAATCGCTTATGGTTTCCATGTCTTTTTCAGCTTTTAACCAGGTGAAACACATGTGTGGTTGCATATTGAGAGCTGATTGGCTCATTTTTCCCCTGTATTGGCTTTGTTTACTGTACGTTGAGTATATACAGTATGTAATTTCTTTTGAGGCGTGAGACGTTTATTTTTCTTCAAACAATCGTCATAAGCTTGCTTCTTCATCTTCTTCCATCTTCTCTTTTCCTTCACTCCTCAGACGTCATTCTTGGTGGCCTGCTTTGCTTCACAGGAAGTCGCTCTGCAACTCGTTGGACAGCCGGCTGACCGCCACCTCCTGGTGCAGGGATCCTTTAAGTATCCTCGCGGTTTGCTGCGGGCTGTAGTCAGTGAGGTCGTCTTTGTTCCCAGAGGCTGTCCCGGGGCAAGGGCAGTGTCTACACTTCCCGTGAGTCTCCGGGAGCCCGTTTGAAAATCTGATAGAGTTGCATTCCTGTTTGCAGGATGTCTTCTGGGCTGAGCGCGGCTGGCACAAACATCCACCCAGAGTGCTTCTGCAGCGCGCCATATCCCTGCACAGGAACTTCCGGAAGTTGGGCTTGAAGACCAGGTAGACGATGGGGTTGTAAAGGGTGGAGGACTTGGCAAAGATAGCTGCAACGGCAAAAGCCATGGGGGGAACAGTTGCCGGGTTACCAAATGCTGCCCACATAGACACGATAGCGTACGGACTCCATGCTGCGAGGAAGCCGATGCAAACCGCCACGGACATCTGAGGAGATACGGCAGCAAACAGAATCCATCAGTCATGCAAACATGCATTCCCTCATACTTCCCCGGTCAGTGAGCCCAGTTACCTTGACGATGAGTGTGTGCGCGTTGGCAATCTTGTTCTGTGGCGCCACGTGCTGCTGCACGGCCTGGCGGGAGCCCCAGACAGTCAGCAAGATGAACGTGTAGGAGAGGAAAATGACAGTGCAGGGGATAATATAGCAGAAGAAGAAGAGGCAGACGATGTAGCTCATCGCCGCCGAGTTCTGGCTGGGAGCGTGCCAGTTGATGCAACAGGCTGTGCCATATGGCTCGGCCCCGTATTCTCCCCAGCCAGACAGGGGGCCGATGGCGAAAACGCCAGAGTAGCACCAGACCCCTGCGACCAGCATGTAGGCGTGGTAATAAGAAAACTTGTTACCTGTGGAAGAGAACTGCAGATTAGAGCAAAAATCACAACATTGAGCATACGTCAATCTGGATACACACACATAATTCATGTCTGCAAAACGATCAAAGTTATGGAGCAATACGATATCATTGCAGTCTGTTTTTGTGTGAGGCAGCAGATGAGCCCCAACGTTTCATGTTTGGTTGTACGAGCCTTTTCTTCCCTGTCAGTCTGGCTGCCTGATATCAATCAGCGCTGGGATTAACGTCAACAAAACGACATCAGAGTCGCGGTTAAAGTATCAGATTTTGTCTTGAGAACAACAATCCCCATGCATTTGTCAGGTCAAGTAACCCTCTCAGTTCCCTTTAATGGTAGCTCATGCCACATTGTGTGCTGTCTGGAAAAAAAGGTGGCTGTCCAGGCCCTGAACAACTGACTTTCATTTTTAGCTCAACCAGTACGCTTGAATAAATTGTATATTGATATTATTTACAACATGGATTTCAAAGTAGAACTTTCATTACATGAGGTGTTTGTTTTTACTTCTCCTTTTTCCTGGACTTGTTTTCTGTTTCTCATAACTTCCAATCTCGTCCCAGTATTTTCCTCCTCCTCCTCCTCCTC
>BJFM01002765.1:1068-22658 GCA_016586285.1 Arothron firmamentum
AAAAAAAAAAAAACTAGCAGCGATTAAAACTCAGCGTTGGTGCAATCTGAACTGCTCCAATCGGCAAATCGCGCGTCCAGAGTTCGACGAGTAGAACAATGCACAACTTTGAACAAAGTCACGGCAGCTTGTGCGGATCGAATTAGTTTGCTAACAAAACCTGCACTTTTACGGTGGCCAAAGTCTGACAGCTGAAGCTTCCAGCAACGTGATGACGCACTTCCTGTCCAACGCACAGCATCACGGGGTGTGTAGTTTGTGTCGTCACAATGGAAAAACCAATCTCTTCGTTTTGCTTAATTAAATTTTTTTATTTTTACAAACAAGTACGGGTCACTACAGGGGCGTTTTCGATGCATTTATCTCGTAGTTTAAATATTAGTTCTGCGCAGGTTTAAAGATTAAAATCACAAAATTATATCAAATTAAAATTACAAAAAGCTTGATCTTATGATCGTGTTACAACAAATAAGAAGAGAATACCACAGTAGCCGCAGTTGCAGTTTCCATTCTTCAGGCAACAGCAACAATGGACATTAGTTCACACATTTTCTATGTAAAAAACGTGATTCACAGGATAATAAATTTTGAAGTTCATAAAATTAACTGCAGAAACATTTTCACTCAGACTTTTACAGTACCAAGACAGCATTAAGCATTGCACATAATTTAAAAAAGAAATACCAAGCTACACATTATTATTAGCATTAGCAGGACTTCAGAGTCAATGCCTAGAATACATGGAAGACAACTAAATGGACAAATTACTCATGGATGGAGACGTGACTGACCTCATACATACACATGTGATGTGATATGAGTTTGCTCTGGAGTGTGTACACGGGCGGAGAGTGAAGATCGATGATGGAGACACACCTAATTCCAGCTGTTACTTTCTGGCTACAAGAAGGGTATGATAGAGGGGTTTTATTACAACGTGCAGATAGAGGGAGCTGTCAATTAGGTACTCTGATGCGCGGCGCTGAAGGTCGGCATCCAGCAAGAAATCACCAACTTCCTCTGTGCTCTGGTGGAAGTTGTAGACGTGGCGAACCACCACTTTTCCTTGCTGTCTCGCCATAACAATGACAGTCTTCTGGAAAGTCACGCCGGCGAAATCTGAGCTGGAAGTGGCCGGGGTTATGATGATGCGAGGTCGCCCGCCGTCTGTGCGAGTCGGCTGCATGGCTCCCAGCTCGGTGTAGGTTGACCTTGCGCTGAGGGGGATCCAGCGAGGGGAGAACAGGGCATTCCAGGTCACTCGTTTGCTGGTGTCATGTCCGCTGGGCCCAAGCTGGGTCTGGAAGCTGAAACTGCGGTCATCTCGGGTGGGATTATTAATGACCCAGGGGGAACCCCAGGAGGAGGACAGGTAGTTACGGGGAGTGAAAATGCTGCAGTTGACATCAAAGTACTTGGCCAGCTGGATCGGCGAGGCCGAGTGAAACTGGAAAGCCAGATAGAGAAGATCGCGGATAAACTCGTAATACTTCTGCATGAGGGCGGACTGCTTCTGAAGACGGAAGAGGTGCTGAGGGGGAATCATGCCGTATCGAACGGCCCTCAGGGCGCTCTCCACGGTGGCGCTGACAGGCTGGTTGTGGCTAATCCACGCCTCCAGGGCCTCGTACAGCTCCAGCTCACTCTGCAAAATAAGGTCAGAGCGCTGAAGCAAGGACAGGAGCAGGTCTTCGCTGATGGAGCCCCATTCCCCGCTCTGGAGCACAGAAGACAGGTTCCAGGACAGGTACTGCAGGCAGCTGTCCCGCAGGGCCGTGTCCCCGATTTGTAGGGCATAGTTGTACCAGCCAACCACATGACCAGTCGGTGATTCACTGGACAGATGCTGGGTCATATACTGGGTTAGACCTTGCTGCAAGCCCCACACGTGGAACTTGTTGGCCAGCTTGTGCAGGGAAATGGCCTGATCCAGTCGCACAGAGATGTCCCCACAGTACAAGTACCTGCAAGAGGAAGTAGAGGAAGTCCAGCATATTTTCTGAAGGTTTCTTTTTCTTTTCACATCTGAGTCACTGTCTAAACCCACACCGTCTGCTCTCCAACTGGAGGCTTCAAAGGGCACATGTAATTTAAAAAGATTGGCTGCTGCATCCGTCCGAAGGAAGGAAACAAATATCACCAGCAAATATCTGGGTGTGGTGTAACTGACTGGATCGTGCTAATGCTGGAGAAGTCATCCGTACCTGATGAACTTGTCAAAGACTGCCGCGCAGTCGGCTGTTTCCCTCAGCACCACGGCGCTGTTGTTGCGCGTCAGCAGCAGCTCCTCGAACACGTCGCTCTGCATGGTCAGGACCAGGCCGTGGGCCTGGATCACCTTCACCTCGTCCGTGTTGATGGTCTGCACACGCAGAGTGACATCGCTGCTGTTCCCCAGGGCCAGCAGGCTCTCCATACGCTGCACCAGGTTCATGGAGTGGTTCAGCACCGTGGCCCCGGCGTCCAGCACCATGTCCTGCTTCAGGGCTGCTGCGGAGACAACGGAGCACACTAATTCATTTTCGAATGCAGGCAGAAGTTAGGTGTAAGAATTTTTGACTCAGCAGGAAATGCACTCCTGAACTCTGTGACGAAACCACATCTGATGAATCTGGAAGGGGGCGGGCTGGTGCCCCCTTCCGAATGTGGAATGGCTGAATCAGCGTCTTTGTACTAGAGCTCAAGGGGAAGCATCCTTCTGTGGGGCTGCTTGTGTGTCACATACAAGAGAGTGCCACATGAAAAACCCACCGGCTCGTGGTTCCATCCAGCTCCACCGCTGCCACCATTCCGTTAACCAAGATTTAATGAGACTCAGAGGTGGGTGGGGGCACTCTCACTCTCACTCAATGCATCGCAGTTGAGCACACCTGGTTTTAAATAACCTTTTTCTCCTGGCACCATAAGCCAGCTGTTCACATTAGAACTAAAATATTTATTTTAGGTAAATATGTGTTTGCCTCATACTTAAACTTATAAAATTATTTTAAAAAAGCATCACTTTCTCTTCTTTTCAATAGGGTCTTTCTGGAGTCTACTGCAGCGGTCTACAGGTGAGAGGCAGGAACACCGAAGACCCGTCGATGAACCATCACACAGGACCACCCAGGCCCTGGGAGAACAAACTCCGGGCGCAGTCTCAAACACAGAACCTTCGTGCTAACTCCCACCCCAGCGTGCATCAGCCCTTCAGATGAGATGTTATCTGACGGCCCGAGAGTGTGTCTTTTTTTAGCATTTGAAAAAAATCAGTCAGAAAAAAGTCAGTTATTTTCTCCTGCAGCTCTGTAGTACCAGGCTGGCAAGCAGCCAGGTGGCAAATGGACTTTCCCGTCTTTCTCGGCGGGCAGCAGACAGATAGATGTGACAGGGCGAGGGGAATGGATGAATATCCATCCCCTGAGGCTGAGCACGAGTCACACATTCACGCTGCACCCTACTATCCACAGCGACAGCGTGGGGGATGCTGAAACAATAATTTAAATGAAATACAGTGGGGGGAAAAAAGCTAAAAACACTAATGTATTTTTTTTTCCAGATGAAATATTCGATTTGAGAGTGATGTAGAAATTTAAAAGCAAACCAAGTGATGCTGTCTTACCTCCTCTGACTGAGACACAGTGGAGTAAGAGGAGCAGAGTGCCCACACAGAGCCAGGCAGGGCTCCCTTGTTCAGAAGAGCGCACCATTTCCTCTCAGTTACTCCCTGCCTCTTCCCTATTGTCCTGATCCCCCTTCTTTTCCTCACTCTGTTCCCCTCTTCTTCTTCTTCTTCTTCTTCTTCTTCTTCTTCTTCTTCTGCCTCGCCTCCGTGCGCGTGGAAAGGTGCGTTGCCCTGCGTGTGCCGCCCCGGCTCCCTGTCCTGCACTCTTTATGTAGGACGCCGGCCTGACTCGCAACCCCACGGGCTCCGCTGATTGGTGGACTCTGGCAGGGGCGTTGCTATAGTGACAGCTTTGATTTTGAATTTCTCCCTTTTGGATGCTACATGGCATTGATCGATGGCAGCGGGCCAGGCAAGGGCGTAACGATTTTGTTGTTTTTATTTAATGTTAAAAGTCACGGGAGATGGAACAACGCCAGCAATCAATATTAGTGAATTTCTGACCATTTTTTGTCTTTAACAACGTCAGTACAATCATATAATTAATCAGCTAATTGCAGCAAGTGTCCAGTGGGACCATCTGGTGAAAGTAATTGCAATTCTAATGTGTGTGACCGACTGTAGTCAATCAAACTTCATAATCCATTTTGGTTTTCAGGTGGGAGCAATTACCGCTCTGTGGTCACGTTAATCCCGCTAATGGAGGAGGGGTTTCATTGGTTTGCCCATCAGTTTCAGGTGATCTCTTCCAAAATCAACTGCCAATCGGGGCTCAGCTGTCACATCACCGACACACAGGCGGGGGGGAGAGAGGGTATTTTGTCGGTGAAATTGGTCTGATTGTGGGGACGATTTTTCCATCGCAAACATAATGAAGGCCCGCGATGCAGATTTCGGCTGCTAATGCTGCCTGCCCGTAGCGAATGATAATCAAATGCTGTAATAACCCAATTTGGGCCCAACTGTCACATGAAATCAGGCATCAGAAAAAAGCTTTTTATGCAAATCTGCAGGCACACACAGCTTCTGGTTCTGACCTTGGGGCTCATGGAGATGTTTACGTGTTTATAGTGCATTTTAATTTAACCCTCAGTAAGCATCGATCCGGAGCCAGAGCTGGGTCAATCGATACACAGATCCCCGTTAAAATGTTCCAAAAAACCAAAAAGCCCCCAGTATGGATTTTATTCCTTCTATGAAATGATCGACCAGGCCATTAGCCACATTTGTGATATTTTTGCCAGCATGTGACAAATGTGTTACAGACACGGACGATCCAGATATGGGGGGAGGCATCCCTCTGGAGGTTTTAGGATGCTGCATAGAAGCATCCAGGGCCAGGGCTATGAATAACCTGACAGGTTCCTGGAGGAGAGCCGTGAGGCGCTCTAACAAAGCCCGCTGCCACAACGATGACGGGACCCTCGATCTGTCTTACTTTCTGTAGGTGGAATACACACACACATAACAAAAAAAAAAAAAAAGAGCACATGCACAACACCTGCTCAGTGCGACCTTCACTGAGGTCATGGTGGTTTCTTTTTAAACCAGCTCCAGAGAAGAAAACGCGCACATGCAGGACCATGATGCAAATGGGCACATTGACATGGCGCACTCCTCTGAACGTAATCCATTGAATGATTGATGCGTCCCATCGGGCTGTATTAACTGTTTAATACAGCCTTAACGACTGAACTCGCCTCAACAAAGCGTCCCCGATGACCTCAGCGATGCACCGGACCCAGAAGAGATGCGCCAGGCATCCAGAACCAGCAGATTTCATATGTTGCAGACGTTAATCAAAAAAGAAAGAAATCTAATTGATCTATAAATATGCCGGGGCGGGCTCTGTGCTGCTGCCCTCCAGCCAAATGCTGGAGCCATTTATCATTTGTCCATTTATCAGTCGCCTGCGGGACAGAAGCGCTAATGGATTCAGCTTAGCATGTTCTTTTGATTCACAGCTGAGTATTTCACAAAGCGGAAAACTTCTCAGTGAAGAAAATTTGTCATCACGTCCCACCGTCATTTGGCCCAAAATGGCCTTTGAGGTGATTAAAGGTGGGTGCACTGGTAAAAGTTCCTGCTAATCAAATGACTGTTGGTCGCTGAAATCATTGGATCAGTCAGAGTTCCTTGTGCAAGCTGATTATATTACACAGGAGTCTCACTGGTTTCCACCAGGTGGCTCTCCAAACTGGCTGCAGAGGGCCACCGTGCTGAAAAACTCTTTAGTTTCTCATTTATTTTCCTTTCTTCTCATTTGACTCTCGTTTGTCATACAGTTTTCTTAGTTTATTAGTCAGAATTAAATTTTTCTTATCTGTGATTTTGTTTAACTCGTTTGAGTATGAATGGGCTTTGAAACCCTGATTTATTTGAATATATCTGCATCTTTAGACTTGTCACTAATCTGGATTTAATATTTTTGTTTTACTGTGTTGCATAATTTGCGAGTAAAAGCAACAGAAATGGGCTTAAATATCAGGTATTGAGGACTTTAACTCAAGTAAGCAGAGGTGATTTTGTTTTCAACTTAATAAATTAAAAGAAACGTTTTTGTCACCTTCACTGATCTAATCATCAAGATCAGAAAATCCCCTGATCATCAATCACCAGCGCGATCACATCGTGCAGCCTGGAGCTCTCAGCGGAGCTCCGGTGGAAATGTGTCACTTGAGAGATGAGTGGCCCCTTTGTTTGCGTGTAAGCTGCCTGAAACAAATAAGTAGGCAGGATATAGCTAATCTGTGAGAATATGCAAAGCTGCAGCAGAGTCGCAGCGGCTGCAGAGAGGAGAATCGATCGGCAAATAAAGATCCGGAGGAGAGTCCGAAGATGACGATGAAGAAGTCCTGAGGCGCCCGGAAAAAAACAGGAAAAGAGAGGAGAAGGATTTTTTTGTGTGTCTGAAGTTGATCCTCGTCACCTGATTATTTAAACTGTCCAGGTACGACAACTACCACTATTCATCCATCCATGTCTTTATGCAATGTGCTGCTTTATTAGCACTCGTGCATAACGGACAAGATAAAATGAAAACATTCGGATTCGTCAAAACTACAGGGATTGTTCTAAGGCTGCTGTAATAATCATAAATATAATAATAATTTAATGAGACAAAAGTGATCTATTTCAATAAAGTTTGAAAACGTGCACTTCACCGCTCTGAGAAATGTAGACGCCATCTAGATCTGTAAGGGTTCTTTGGTTGGTTCTCAGCAGGGACCAACACATCAAGCTGTGACTGGTTTGTCTGCTGGACCTCCTCGCTCTGCAGATAATGACCCTGGGACACCATAGATGTCCTTTCAGAGCCATTTTTAAAACATGTTATAAAATCCATGTAAATCAGATAACGTAGCAAGACGTCTCCATCTTCTTTGTCCAGGCTTGTTATGACAATCTGGGACAAGCAAATCTGCTTGTTCCTACATGGTATTTAAATGTTTGCCTAAAAAAAATCAATGGTTTTGTTGCAGGGTGTCAAACAGGCAGCACTGACGCCATGGCCGGCGCTCCAGAAGGATGTGGTCCCGCTGTGAGTTCGCTGTATCACAACCTGTGTGACCTGGTGACAGCGTGGGGCATCGTGGCCGAGGCCCTCGCTGCAGCTGGCGCGGTGACCTCCTTCGTCCTCTTCATCATCCTCGTGGCCTCGATACCATTTGTGACAGACCAGAAGCGGAAAGCCATGGCGGTCCTCCAGGTGGGGGTTTTGACCTTCACCCTCGGACTCTTCGGACTGACTTTTGCTTTTATTGTGGGTCGCTACTCCGCCAGCTGCGCCGCGCGACAATTCCTCTTTGGAGTACTGTTTGCAGGCTGCTTAGCGTGCCTGATGATGCACGGGCTGTGGCTGCTCCTGCTGGGGCGCCGAGACCAGGGACCCAGGAGCTGGATGCTCTGCCTGGGCGCTCTGGCTGTCTGGCTGGTGGAGGTCATCATCAACACCGAGTGGCTGATCATCACCCTCGTCAGGAGCCCAGTGGGCAGCATGGCCATCCCTGACTCCTCCTGCGGCACTGCCAACCTGGACTTTGTCATGTCTCTCATCTACGTCATGGTTCTGCTGCTGGCTGCGGTGCTGATGCCCTTCCCAGCTCTGGCGCACAAGCAGTGGCGTCAAGATGCGGCATTCATCCTGACGACGGGGATCTTCACCATGGCGATCTGGATCGCCTGGATTCTCATGTACGCCCACGGGAACCGGGTAGTGGGGGATCCGAGCTGGGACGACCCTACCCTGGCTGTGGCGGTGGTGACCAATGCCTGGGTCTTCCTCTTCTTCTACACTATCCCAGAAATCTGCCTGCTGACCAAGGAGGACCCAGACCAGGAAGAGCCGCAGGACCTCGACCATGTTTATCCCCCCAGAAGCCTGGTTTACAACTGCGTCGGAAAGGAGGCCGAGGCAGCGCACCACAACGTGTACGTCGAGAATCGAGCCTTCTCTGTGGATGAACCTCCCGCAGGTACAGAGCGACAACTAGCGCAGCAATTTACCTGAAAGCAGAAAAACATTTCTGCAAAACATGTAGGTGCAGTCGGGACAGGTGTTCCCAGCGCTGGTATGTTGTCAGGCGTTCTCAATTTGTATGTGTTTTCTTGAGTTTTATCCTTTGCATTTGTTTTCTTAAACCCATGATTTTGTTGTCATGGCCACCACACCTTAAACCTCGACATAAGCATGAAAGAGTCCCATGTTAGCATGTAGCACAACAGGTGTCAGCATCACAGCAGACCTCTTTTCTTCGCCAGTTCCAACGAAACCAGTCTCCCCATACGGAGCGTACAATGGTCAGGTGCGTGGTTGTGTCTACCAGCCCACTGAAATTGCCCTGATTGCAAAGGGCCTGACGAAGGCAAGTGCGCGTGCACATGTGCTACTGAACGTTCCCATGGCGTTTCTTGACCCGACATCTCTGCTTGTCTCTACAGATGGACCAGGGCACAATGATCCCTCGGGCCAGAACCCCAACCATGAACCCAGGAAGTGGCGGCTCCCTGCCACGCCCAGCTGGGCCCTCGCCTACTTGAGCGGACAGTCAGCGGAGCGGGCACATGAACTGGGAATCTGCATTGCTTTTTGCTTGTTTTTTTTTGCAGTGAAAAGACCCTCCTCCTGGGTTTCCGGGCCAGTAGACCAGCCTTCTAGTCGCTCCAGACGATTTTCCGTCCATATGAAGCAGAGTTAACTGTACCCTGTACACAGGTTGGCAGATATAAATATCCATCCACTTTCTGGTAAACATAATCAGGCTCACAGAGTATGAGCCCCCTTTCCTTCAACATTTCCAGGAACTTTAATTACCAGGAATTTGTTTACCTGGGTAAAAAAAAAAAATTAAAAAAAAAATCCTGGTAATCTGTATGGTTTGTTTTTCCACTGGGCCTCAAGGTTCCAGAAGATTTATTTAAATCGATGACATTTGGGGGAACAGTACGGCGGTCGGACCCACTGTGAGTGTTATGCTCCTGTATCTTTTTATAATCTCACTAAAGTTTCCTGAACTTGTCACAGCTTTGTTTCCACTTGTGTCCTACATTTAGCTCCACCACATCTTCAGCTACTCCTCCATAGACTCGGTTGTTTTGAGTCATCAATTTCAAATCCAGCTGAATTTCTTCTTCTGTAAATATGCCTGCACCTTGTTGGCTTCTTCTGCTCCATTTAAAAAAAAATATTTTTTTTTTTGCTAATTTACAAAAGCTACAAGCTAAAATGTGCTGAGGTTTTTCAAAACTCTGGGTAAAAAAACAAAAGTTCCTGCGGTGGAAAGGGGGCTCCTGCACATCCTGATGCTACCAGCCAATCAGGGACCACTATGACCTGCACAATATGCTTGCAAAGCAATACCAGCTAACTTACTGCATTCAATCCAGCAAAATTTGTCCCATGGGGTCTGGATGGGCTGTCGGCTTGAACAACTGGAAGGTTACAGTGACACTGTAGCACAAACACACCCAAGCCTTTCCCCCCTATTCAGATAGTTGATCCTGTAATAAAGTGATTTTTTTCTGGAAAAGGGAAGGGATTTTCTTCAACTCATTGCCTAAAGACACAAGAAAGCATCTAATCAATCCATCTTGAGATTAATTTAAAACTCTTTAATTGAGACTTCATTCACGTCTACTTAAGGGGCCTTTGTCCCTGAACTCATTAAACCTGTGGTTTCTGTGCTCCTGAGCTGCTGTCAGGTGTCTTGCCTCTTAAACACAGTCTGCTGAGCGCTTAGTTACATGTGATTAGTGTTTACCGAGACGAGCGTGCACATCAGCACTAATTAGGGCTAAACCGCTTTTCTGGTTTCACAAACTCCCAATTCCAACTATCACAGAGGATAAATGACTTACATCAGACAAGCTCTCATGTAAATGTAGCTACATGAGACATTAAAATGGTAGGATGTCATTATCACGGCACCTTTCAGAACTGCACAAAGGGAAAGCTGATGGGATGCACGACTGTTCACCTTTAATTTGCCACACGCGCTTGCAGAGTTTGGCTGCCTAGCAGCAGGCTCGTCAGCTTTCCAAGCAGCCTGCAGCCAGAGGAGGAAACTGCTTACCGCCTGGAAATCACACGTTCGTGAAAAGAGAGAACGTTTTTCTCTCTCTGACTGAGAACAGACAGAAGAGCTGCAACATGCACGCGACGGTGATTTGGTGAGTAAAGATCAACAAGAGCGGCACCTTTCTCTGACAGGCAGCAGCTCGAATAATTCCCCTGGTGATACCAGCAGCTGTCATGTGCACATGGACGTGGTCAGTGTGTGACTGCCGGTGGCCGAGCTCGACTCGGGGGAGCTGGTCCTTCCAGTCAGGAGCAGCTGTCTGCACCCCTGCATTTCCAGGTCACCGTGACAACGCTCGGCGAACAAACATGGATGAAAATAAAAGAGCAGGGAAGAGGACCTGGCTCATATAACTGAACAGATCACTTTAGCTCATGTTTTCACGGGACATTTTTAAAATGAAAATGGGAACAGTTTGTCCCAAAGGCTGCTTTAAACAGAAGCCTTGTTCATGCTTCGTTCTTCTCAGGATTATAAAAGTAAATGGCTGTGCGAGGCTCTGATAAGTGCTCCACATTTAAAAAAAGGTGGATGTGATGTATTGCAAGGGCTGAAGCTTTCAGAGAGGGAATGACGAAAAACAAAGCGTCAGTTTTCATACTTTTTTTTTTTCTTCAGAACTGACTGAACAAGAAACACACAAAATTTAAAGCTGAATGATTTGAAAAAATAATGTGACAAGATATTTACTGTGTGGGTAAGGATCTTCAAGAGGCTCCTGTTAACTTTAAAAAGGTTTCAGTCAATAACTTTAGCGTGTTTTTGGGGTTTTATTACAACAACCTGATCCAATATACAAGCAGCTACTTGCCTGCCATCTAGTGGCTAAAGTTCATCATTACCTCAGATATGCTGCGACGGTTGTTCTTGGGCCTTATTAAACCTTATCTAAAGATACTTTAAAAACTATGCATACAGGTGGACCTCATTATCTTTCATATGACATTTCATAAGTCTAACTGTCCCATTTACTTTTGAAATAAATACTTACCTCACACTGTGGTCCACAGACGGAAATGTTTTGCTTTGTCCTCGTCACTTTTCTGCATCAGGTCAGTTTATAAAGTCTTTTTTCTGATGTTTAAACTCACTGCTGATGTTTTATAAGTCTTTGACATGAATCATCAGTGAAGGTCAATGAGTTTCTTGATGTTAGCGGTCCTAGCTTCGTGTTGCTCCTGCCTCTGTTTCTTCAGACAGCGGTAGGCCTGCACTGCTCGCTCCCTCTCCTCCTCCATCATTCTCTGTCGGGCCATGGACGGCTTGTTTGTGGAGGTCACGCTGTGACCCAGGAGAGAGTGGAGGAGCAGCGTCCCAGAACCCTTCTAGATGACACAGACGGTGCAGCAAAGACACAGTCAAGCTTCTGATCACGCATTAAGATAATTGAATTAGCAGCCGCTGCACAGCAGCTCACCTGAGATTTAACGTGGGCATTCTTGGGTTTGGTGCTCAGAGATGGTGGGGCCATCACGACTTCACCAAAGGGAACATCATCTACGACACAGACCGATTTGAAATGTCTTTGAAGCTTGAACCTTGGTCAGTTACTGACTATAACGCAGGCTCACAAATCATTTCTGGGGACAGAAATCTGCAGCTTACCTACAAACATCTGTTTCTCCATTCTGGCCTCCTGTCGGTCCAACTTTTTCTGCTGCAGCCTCTGCAGCTTGAACGAATCATACCTGTGGCACAACAACAACAACAAAAAAAAGGGTAAAGACAGTCGTTTGGCTCCTTTTCATCAACACAGGTAATCTGAATACTCACTCTTTCTTTTTCTCAGATTTACTCTTGCTGGCAGGCTTCTCCTCATCTGCATCCTGCTCAGGCTTTCTGTCCACTTGGTTCTTAGTGAGGAACAGGACGTGTTTGGTCTCATTCTCCATTCGCCTCACATATGCCTTCTCACCTTCCTGCTTTCGCCTCTTGAAGTGAGGAACAGGTATATCTCCACCACACGGCTCACCTGTGGAGATGACTAAAGAGACAAGTTAAATCCACACCCACGGAAAAGATGTATGGGAAAGGAAGAACAAAGAGAGCTTTTCTCACCCTTTTTTGGCTTTTTGGGTTTAAGCAGTCCCTTTTTCATCCTGTCTTTGCTTTTCATTATCTCTCGGAGTCTAAACGGAATATGTTGTAGATGGTCCGGCTCGGCTTTCTTCGGTTTACCATGTCGTTTCGACGTTTGACTGAATATTGGGGAAACAATTATTTACACTTTTATTTTGCAGCAACGCGCCTGCAGTTAAATGAAGAGATTTGACGTTCAGGCCGATAACTCGCATGCAAGGAGCTAAAAATAAAGCTTACTGTTAGCTCGCTAGCAGCTAGTAGCATGTTTGCCTTACCTTGGATGTTTCTCAGTCCTGTTAAGTTGTTTTCCAGATTCGCATTGTTTATCCTTCTTATTTTTACCCATATTTTTACAACTTTCTTCCCGACATAACAAAACAACCGTACACGTGGATTGACGCGTTTAGCCTATAACCTTTGAACTTTCCCCTAGACAGATCATACGAAGAGGGGGGAAGTGAAGAGATCTCACTCTGTAACCTACTTCGGAAACCAAAACGAATGTGTCATTTGCGTCTATATTTTTGTCTTTCTATACACGTGTTATGTGTTTAATGTGGCCTTTAAATACATTGGAGAAATATATAGTCATATTACCTAAATACACACGCTTCCAAGCGTCCACACAAAAAAATATGTGGGATAGGCATGATCTTTTTGATCAGACTTAAGTAATGACGGATATGTGTTTTTTACCCACGAGGTGGCGCTATCCTACCAGTTTCTTTTTAAAAACTGAGCAACGGGATTTGCCTCCTGCTCCATTGTCGATATTCAAATTGAAATAAATTTTCACAGTACTAATAATATGTAGGAAAAAAATATATAAAACAAGTGATTTTTTAAATCTTTGCAAGTGCATTTTTGTGTGTGTGTGTGTGAGCCATGTTTAGTACTCTTTACACGCATATAGCGACCATTTCACCTAATATTATGCTCAGTATTGCATCAAATGAGTTCTATGTAACTGATGCAGAGGAGTGAACTTTCCCAGAGTCACAGAGTTCCAGTTATCAAAACAGGTCATCAGGCTTTTTTTCTCCACAGTCATTACTCAAAAGGATTTTTATATAAAATACTTTCTGTTTATTTTATAGTGTTATATAAAAATTTATGCCACTGGATGCTTCCCACCAGTCGTGTAGCAATGAAAAGTGTTAGAATCTGGATGCCCAGTACAACAATTCCAATTGTCCCAATCAGAGCCTGGTGCTGCTCGATCCACCGGGAGATTCCCCCAAGGCAGCCGCCCAAGTAGATGACGGTCTGAGCAGTAAACTCATCCAGTGACTGGGCTCCAACACCACACTGAGAGTTCCACACTGTGCCATTTTGCAATGGGTCCACGCAGCAGGTTGCAGGAACACCACAGGCCAGCACCCCAGGAGCAGAGCAGTTATAATATCTGAGGAAGAGAAACACTGGTGATCTGACATGATGTCTACAAAACTATCATGAATAATAAGAACAAACAGGATGCGCGAGCTAGTCAAATCTCCACTTACATGTTGATTTCCCAGTCACGGTAGTCAACCGCCCCACAGCACTGCAAATTGGTCTGAATCTCATCCACAATGAACCTCAGATCCAGATCATCCTGGTATCGTGCCATGGCAGTCAACATCCCCGACTGAAGATACCCTCCAATTTGATCTTGTATGGTGTAGGTCAAAATAGCAGCCAGCACCTGAGCTGCAAGGAGCACCAGCACCATGGCCGAGAAGACCTTGAGCAGGACACAGTTCTCTCTCAAGGCACCGATGCTGCCCAACAGGCAGAGCGCGGTCAGCACGACTCCCAGACTGACCAGAATCAGCATCGGGTCAGTGCCGATACTACTGATCTTCTCCTGAGCGAAGGACTCTTTACTGATGAGGCCCCACATCCCCAGACCAAGAACCATCAGGCCCAGAACTGTGAATATCAAATTGCATAGAAACAGGGAGTACTTGAGGAAATAGTCAGTCAAAGAATATCTGAAGTAGGGTTGGGCATGTTTTGTGGAAGCAGAGCCGTTGTTGTCGTGTCCACGGTTCAGTCCATCTTGGTCGAGTTCAGTGGTGACGTTGCTGAGCTCTTCAGAACCTTCTGCTGCAGGGTCTGCCTTCGGAAACACAGGAATACAACTTTGAGCTGAGATGGATGGAGCTGAGTGTGTCATATATTAATAGTCAAATGTGACCAAGGCTGACCAACTTCAGTTTGATAAAGTCAGTGTGTGTATTTACCACCCACGATGCTTGTGTTTCAACACATCTAGAATATAAAATACACATGATAACACATCAGAAAATTAGATGTGTAAACACATGACACGTTCTGTTGTTCTGTTGAATTCCACCAGGGGAGCACTGTGTCCCCATAGAAACAGAGAAAGCAGCTCCTCCATCAGCAGGAAGCACCTACAACTCTGATTGTCGTTATTTAGCTTCATGTAAATGAGACACATGTGCTTCAATCTGAACTCTTACAAGTAACAGATGTGACAAAAGCTGCAGATTGAAGCGAAGCTCCTCCTCCTGTCAGTCGCTCTCAGTTTCAGTGGTGTGTTAAATTGCTCCTCCAGCACCTCCTGTCCTCATCCTCCAAAGCCTGAATCTGGCAGCAGTCAAGTCACTTTGCAGGTTGATCGTCAGCACAGTGACAAGATGCTGGAGAGCCTCTGCACTCTCATCACTGCTCTCACATGTGAGGAGGCTGACTGACTGCAGCTCTGAGCTCAGGTTGGATTCATCAGTCTGAGTCTTTCTCTTCACTTCATGTCCTCTTCTTCTTTCCAGGTGTGAGTGCTGTGACGGTGCTGACACAGAAGCCCACTGTTGTGTCTGTGAGCAAAGGAGCAACAGTCACCATGGACTGTAACCTGGGAACTGTTGACAATGACGATGCTGAATGGTATAAACAGGTTCCAGGAGGAGTTCCTCAGTTTGTACTGAGCTGGTATCACGGCTGGAGTTCAGTAGAGTATGGTTCTGGTTTCTCGTCTCCAAAATTCACATCTACTCATCAGTCAAAATCAGATTATCGTTTGATCATCACTAATGTGGAGGAGGGAGACTCAGCAGTCTATTACTGTAAAACATGGGACAGCTCTGCTAAAGAGGACGTATCACAGTGATTCAGACTGTGACAAAAACCTCCTCACTCAATACTTCTGCTTTCTGAATTCACTGTTTGATGAAGTGTATTTACCACCCACGACCTGCAAATCTTCTCTTTCTGGAGAGCGGGTATGCATTTGGATGGTAAAGAGCTCTACCAATGGTTGATGCTGGCAGAAAGTACGAAAGCAATTAAGTTGCTCTGCTGCCACTTTTGCGTTCAAAAACACCACATTCATCATGGGAAAATGGCCCAGCAATAACACACTGGAGTTAAAACAGGCTCAAAAGGGAGCCTCCTGGCACCAAAGTGACCCCTTACCTTTGGTATCAGAGGACTGGTCTCACTCGGTGTGGTGTTGCTCCGGAACCCCAGAAAGAAAAATGTTCTGGTCTTTAAAAACCTCCTCATTCTGTCAGAATATTCCCCCACTTCTTTCAGTTAAACAAAAAACTGGAACGAGGGGAGCATTGGCCACAGAGCTGACGGAGGAGCATGTGAGCCGAGGTGGAGGAACTCTGCGGCCTTCAGGCCACGGCTGCTGGGAGGGCTGGGCTCTCTCCATCATGTGAGAGTCACAGTGAGGGGATTATGGCCATTGGAGCATGTACGAGAAACGCTCAGAGGGAAACAAAGAACCTTTGAGTTGTGCTTTTCTTGCGTAAACCCATAAGTCAGCGTGTTACTGTTTGATGTTACATGACAATAATGAGAAAAACAACTTTGCTGGAGCCAGACAGATAACCACAAAATGCAAAACACAAGATTGTGAAGCTTCCAGCTGACATCCAGATGTTTGTCATGTCACTCCTCTAATAATAAAGACAAACACATCATAATAACAAGAATAATGGGATCGCAAATGTATGTTTGAATGTAAACCCACTTTCTGCTCTGAAGTTCTTTAAACAGAATCAACCCTATAAAGGTCGGTTCAGCCCGACTGCCACAGCTGCATATTACATCACAAACAGCTCATTTTTATGGGTAATAAAACTGATGCAGCCATGTTCTGATGAGGCAGGTTTCCTCTTCGATGTCACAAACACAGATCGCCACGCTACATTATGTTTTCTCAGGACGCTAACCCGACCTCGACCCCACCAACCCTGACACTGGTTGTTTTTCTTGATTTTATTCATGAAGTCTTTGAGAGTTCTTGTCAAAAAAGCCAAATTGGGCCCACCCTGGTTCTTCCCAGGACCCTTCACTGAGGCGGCCTCATCAGTTGGATCTTCGCCTCTTCATCCTCTGACACTTAAAGGGCCTGGTGCTGCCAGGTCCTCTAGCGGTCCAGATGTTGAGCAGATTGTGTTACGATAGTTTGGAGGAATGCTTTACTGGAGCCATACGGCTTCATCAAACACCTCCTCTGGACACCCTCCCAACAACTAGGAATTCCCACCACGTCCAGCACATCCTGGAAGATCTGGACCTGGTGCTGTCTGACTTGTTATGTGGGCGGGGGCCTGTTGATGGGGAGGCGGTTATTAAAGAACGCCGCCCGGCTGGTGTTTTCACTGCTGACAGACCCACCAGCACAGGAGGCACAGCTGGAAAGACCCCTGCATGAAGGAAAGGTGGAGCCAGACTGATGGGACTTGTGTTTGACCTGCTGAGAAGGGTGAATTTGTTCCGACCTCACTTCCTCTTCATTTGTTAGACGAGTTGTCTGAGGATGAAGGGCGTTCAGCTCCTGCTCTGTCTCGTCGCAGCATGTGGAGCTCAGAAACCGTCACGCTGGGACGCTAAAGGTCAGGAATCAGGTTCGCTTTTCTGCAATCTATTAACGTCAGCAACAATAAAAATGCCTGAGTTAAAAATCAGTTTGATGTCCACAACCAATCTCTGCCTCCAGTGGAATTTACCAGCGGCAGGACCTGTTCCAATCTGACCCAGGTGCTGGACAACTGGAAATTTGCCATCATGACCCAAGTGAAGGACCTGCTGGTTCACGACCACGCCTCCGTCCTACCTGAATACAACAGGTGGGAACACATAGGGGTTTGTGCAAACCGGGATTCTCAAAATATGCGAGAATAATGAAAGAAAGACAGCGAGGGTTGTCTCAGACAAATGATAAATTATGTAACCAAATCCGCCTGTCATCAGCGTGATTCATGAATGCTGCAGCCTGAGAGTGACCTCAGCACAGACAATCAGCCAATAGAATACCAGAGGTTTTTTTTTGTTGTTCTGAGTTTTGTCTGCAGGCTCATTGCATTTAAGGCCAAAAATCAGCAGATTTTGTAATTTCGTGTTTCCACATCCACATCTTTTGTTCCAGCTGTTGTCCTGATGTCTTCTGACTGGGCTGCTCTGGTTTGACAGTATTACTTATAAATTTGATTCCTTCCTCCATTTTTCCACATGACATTCAGCTGCTTCCACACTGCTGAAAGCCAGCTCGCCCTGACAGTCACAGTTCCCTTTCCTCTGTTGAATCTTCCAGGATCCGGCCCCTGTCGGACGCCGTGGGGGACCTCTACAGGCAGTTCAACACGCTGAAAGACGACCTGGCGAAGCTCACGTCCAGGTTGGACGGCGTGGAGGCTTTTGTGGACGACCTCAAACAGGGCAGAGTGAGCCTGCGTCAGCGACCCGTGCACGTGGGCCTGAGGTCTGCGCTGCGAGCACAGATGAGGGCTCCTGTCAGAGGGGTCATGAAGAGACCGGCACTCATCACAAGGAGGAGGGGCCCACAGAGACAATAAACACCCAATGAAGACGTTTAGAATATCTGTGGGGTCTCTTCTCACATTCAACTTCAACTTTAAGGCTGTGGGTGACGTGTGAGGCCACAACTGCAAAACAATCCTAATTATGAATGCCCAATGCGTTTGCTTAGTGATACCTGGACAAACATCTTGATTATGAAATGCATGTATGTTTAATGTACGATTGTATATTCTAGGAACAAAAAACACCAAACACATTAAAATCTGAAGGCAGAATCTGTCAACACTTGGTTAATAATATAATTGTGAGATGAAGACAAGAACGCCAATTTATGTCAAAACAAAAATTTTGTATGCATATTTTAAGCACTGACTTATTTCTACGTCTGTTTGGTTTATACAGAAATGTTCAATAAACATTTCAAAAGAAATGAATTTTCCTGCTGTCAACAACAGCAAAATATGAAAATTAATAATGACAAAGGAGGTTTATTGTCCTCTAGTGGACAACAAGATAATCGCAAAAGCAGGAATTGAAGTTTGAGCTGAATAGATTTTAGAATGCTACACTGCGTGAGCTTGTTTCACCACATCTAGAATAAAAAACACACATGATAACACATTAGAAATTTAGATGTGTAAACATGTGACACTTTCATTGACATTTTTCAAGACAGGATGTTATTCTGTTGAAGTCCACCAGGGGGAGCACTGTGTCCCCATAGAAACAGAGAAAGAGGCTCCTCCATCGGCAGGAAACACCTACACCTCTGATGGTCTTTATTTAGCTTTATGTAAACGAGAAGTATGTGCTGATCTTTATGTTCTGATCTTTTACAAGTAACAGACGGGACAAAAGCTGCAGATTGAAGTGAAGCTCCTCCTCCTGTCAGTCACTCTCAGTTTCAGTGGTGTGTTAAATTGCTCCTCCAGCACCTCCTCTCCTCATCCTCCAAAGCCTGAATCTGGCAGCAGTCAAGTCACTTTGCAGGTTGATCGTCAGCACAGTGACAAGATGCTGGAGAGCCTCTGCACTCTCATCACTGCTCTCACATGTGAGGAGGCTGACTGACTGCAGCTCTGAGCTCATGTTGCATCCATCAGCCTCAGTCTTTCTCTTCACTTCATGTCCTCTTCTTCTTTCCAGGTGTGAGTGCTGTGACGGTGCTGACACAGAAGCCAACTGTTGCGTCTGTGAGCAAAGGAGAAACAACAACAACTACGATGCTTCCTGGTATAAACAGGTTCCAGGAGGAGTTCCTCAGTTTGTAGTGAGCTGGTATCACGGCTGGAGTTCAGCTGTGTATGGTTCTGGTTTCTCGTCTACAAAATTTAGATCAACTAGTGAGTCATACTCAGATTATCGTTTGATCATCACTAATGTGAAAGAGGGAGACTCAGCAGTCTATTACTGTCTAACATGGGACAACTCTGCTAGTGAGGCTGTATCACAGTGATTCAGACTGACAAAAACTTCCTCACTCAATACTTCTGCTTTTTAGTGTCATCAGAAACATCCGCTAATGTTCAGTTGAATAAATTAGGAACAAGCTCATATTCAGACTCAGTTTCAAAGACAAACATTCATATTTTTGGCAACATTCTGCTGTTTCATCACTGAAAATGACATGAAACAGAACCATCTCCCTCACTCATCCTTCATCGCCCTTAAAATCCACCGTTAACTCATCTAAACTACTTTATTGAACACTATCAATAGTTTGTTGAATGTTCAGCAGTTTTTCCAAAGTTCTAACAGAGAATCTGATGATGGTGGTGGTGATGATGATTAGGGGTGGGAGTTGATAAGCTTTTATCACTATCATTGCCATTGTCGATTCTGCTTATCAATCCAATTTCTTGTCAATTCTCCTGATGATTCCTGAGCAGTTTTCTGAGGGGAAAAAACAACAACTTCCTTCTGCAGTCAACTCGCCCATTAGCAACGTCAGCAGTAGCACTCTTCTGTCGGATACAGTCAAACTCTAGACATATTCTGAGATTTCATTCCATCTCGGGTCAATAAATGCTTTAGCATATTAGCGCTGTTAGCACCACAACAGGAAATAATGGCGTTCCACCGACTGCATACGGCATTTTCATCATCTACTTTTCAAAACTGAAGCTTAGCTTTAGACAGCTTCATCCTCTCCCTGCTTCCTCATGGCTAAGTTTTGTCACAGAGCATTTGTCATAAATTACAACAGGTCCCACGACACTGATCACGTGATCCAAAAATGATCATGGGATGTGACTTTGTGAAATAAAAGAATCGTGAAAAGAATTGATAACAGGTGGACGATTCCGATGGAATCAATTGGAACCGGCTCAAATTAGGAATCTGTTGCCAATTTAAATTTATACCACCAATGATGATGATGATGATGATGATGATGATGGTGGTGATGACGGTGATGATCATAGAAATGATGATGATGATGATATTGATGATGATGATGATGGTGATGATAGAAATTATGATGATGATGATGATGATTGTGATGATGATGATTATAAAAATGATGATGATGATGATGATGTGATGATGATGATGATGATGATGATGATGGTGATGGTGATGATGATGATGATGATGATAGAAACTATGATGATGATGATGATGATGATGATGATGGTGATGATAATGATGATAAAGATGATGGTGATGGTGATGATGATGATGATGATATTGATGATGATGATGATGGTGATGATAGAAATTATGATGATGATGATGATGGTGATGATGATGATGATGATCATAGAAATGATGATGATGATGATGATGATGTGATGATGATGATGATGATGGTGATGGTGATGATGATGATGATAATAGAAACTATGATGATGATGATGATGATGATGATGATAGTGATGATGATGATGATGATAATGATGATAGAAACTATGATGATGATGATGATGATGATGATGGTGATGATGATGGTGATGGTGATGGTGATGATGATGATGATGTAGCCAGTGAAGGTTGTTGTCATGGTTCTCTCCACTCATCAGTGACACTCAGGAGGTTTTTGTACAGCTGTGTGTACTAACTGAATCACTGTGGTATTCGGACAAGGAACCAAGCTGATTGTCACCAGTAAGTACTTTTCAACTCAGCAAAACTATAAACATTTGATGTTTTTGCAGACCAACTTGGAGGTTTTTAAAATAATTAATTGTGGAAATGATTTTAAATATTATTCTGTTAGTCAATTACCTGCTTTGATACTTTATCTGTCAGCTGCAGGAAACATCTACATAGATGAGATCAATTCAATGATTTTCTGCCAAAATATTGTTTATTTGTCTTCGTTTCGTCTTCAGTTTTTAATAACTGAAGAGCAGATTTTCTACCTGATCACAGCTCTGATTGACTCTGGTTATTTATCTCATGTTTGAGAGAAGTGATTGAAAAAAGTGTTTATAAAATTCAACTGCTTAAAATTCATGTGAAACATATAGGTTTTACATCTTTAACTTTGTATCAACATAACTCTCATGTGCTGTTACAATGTTTTGCTTTTATAACTTTCACCA